>OMNZ01092019.1:0-21663 GCA_900303255.1 Lesueurigobius sanzi
TACATATAGGTTGTGTTCACGTGAGAGCTTATAGTTTGGGTATAATTCAGCGGTAAATAACTGTGAAAATGCTGATTTTTCAACATGGTTGGCAAAGCTTGCTTCACACTGAGTGGTATGACGCTAGAACGTCCAGGTTCCAATTCCTGAACCGTTTCTTTGTCGAGTTTGCATGTTGCTTTTCTCATTATAGTCTAAAGAGATTAAGTAATTTGGGAGTGATTTTGAGTCAATTGAAAGGAATTTCACCCAAAAGAAATGTTTGATGTGGAGACCTCATCCCTCACAAAAATGATCTCATTCAACATTAGTCAATTCTCTTTTTGGAGATTTCTCTCCTAGAGTTGGACTGGCCCCTCCTCCTCCTTTTAACGTGATCCCAACCTTGGTAACTGCTGCCAACACAATCCTAGCTGATCTTCCGCACACAGACATTATATTAAGTTTGAAAAAGTTCAAATCAATACTATCTAGCCCATCCGTCCATAGGAGTTGGATCCCTTCCCTAATGTGGTTCTCCTCGAGGTTTCTCCGCTTTGTCACACGTGGTTTTCTTGAGTTTTTCCTTGCCGCGGGGGAGGGTCTAAGGATGTGGGAACCCCAGGCTGACATTTCATTGACAATTCATTGTTTGATGTTTGATATTGACTTGTTTTGTGTTTGTACCGACCTGTGAGATGACTCCTGTTGTGATATTGGGCGTTACAAAAACTGATTGCTTGATTGATTGACTACACCCAAAACCAGGTTCATAAGCCTGCTTGTTAGTACTGTATGTATGTCCACTTTGAGTCAACTCTGTTCCACAGCGCGGCTTTCCTTGTTGCTACCAGCCTTTCACAGGTCATTGGCCGTACTGTTGAAGCGAGCGTCTCAGACAGGCCAGTGTCCTGGGACAAGTGCAGATATGAATTAGCACCAGAGTGTGTTTGACCGTGACTTGTACATGAGCCTTGTCAGCGCTGCAGAACACAGGGCTTTATGGTGTGTAACACGCCTCTAAAGCATGACTGAACCTCCATTACTGAGCAGCACTCTGGAGACTAGTGCGGCCATGTTAGAGCCATACCACCGTGGACATAATGCTTTCTCCTTATCACCAAGTGCTAATGTCCTGGTAATATGAAAACAGTTCAACTAAAGGCTCTCTGTCTATTTCATTATACTTCATATTTTAGTTCATACTAGTTCTTTGTTATAACTATACTCTAGTATTTAGAGACAAATACACCTGGATTTAACTAAGAAAATAGGTCTGTGGTTGCTACCGTTGGTCAGTTTTAAGTTCAGCAAAACAATGTGCTAAAAGAATTAGACCAGCTGATTACATGAACATACTGAATGACCAGGTTATTCCTTCAATCGATGTCTACTTCCCTGATAGCATGGGCAAATCCCAAGATGACAATGGCAGAGGTCACATTGTGAAAGAGTGTTTCAGGAGGATGTGACGATCATTTTCACACATGGATTGGCCTCCACCGAGTCCAGATCTGAATCGTTGGGATGCATTGGACATGGCTTTGTGCAGTGGTCACACTGTATCATCAATACAAGATCTTGGTGAATAATTCATTTGGACATTTGGACATTGCAGAAGCTTATTGAAACAATGCACAGTGAATGTAATCAAAGCAGGCAGTCCACCGTGTGTGTGACTTTTTTGTTGTAGCAAAACATAAAAGTTAGAGTACCCATTCTTCATTGTCGTGATGTGGGCGGCTGAAGAGACTGGAGTACACCTCCCCAGCAAAAAGTCCTTTTCTTTACTAATTGTTTCTATGCAAGATATTCTATGCAAAATAGACGGACGGATTACATAGACCGCTTTGATCTCTGTTGGTTTATAGGCTTTGCAACACAGAGATACCAAAGCTGAACACTGAAGTTTGGCTGGATAACATGGAGCAACAATGTGTTTTTATAGGCATTATATCTCAAGGTGGCTCCCAACCTAACAACATATGGACTTGGTTGTTGTCCCCGAAGGCTTGATCATTGAGCAATAGCTGTCTTCATCATGGACGTCATTGGGCCCTTTGCTGAGCTCAAAACTGTTTTTTTCAGTTTCATCAGTAATGTTGTCATTGTGGACCTCACCAAACCCCTCATTGGATATCAATGCAGACTTTATTGTCGTCAGGACTGTTCCTATTTTCTCATTGACTCGGTCTCTAGGTCTTCATCAGCCACAATGTAATTGTCAATGTGAAACTTGTTGATTTAGTTTTAGTCTTAGGGGCTTATTTATCAAGACAGCAGCTAAATAGCGAGTGCAATCTGGAAAATAGCATAGAGGTTTCTGTGGGTGTGTTGCACCTAATTTAACATTTGAAAGTACGTGAATTACAGTATTAGGGCCCAAAAAATGTAAAAGAGAGAATGCTGCATGAGCAATAAATGTGCAAACAACTGTCATGCTGATCTACATCTTGCACATGCTCCTTGTTTTGCACATGAGCAAATGCTTAGTAAATGACCCCCTTAGTGTTTTGACGAAAATCCAAGTTAGTTTAAGACAAGACTAGTCTAATCGAGTTTAAGTTAAGTTAACAAAGACAAACAAATTAATTTTGTTGTATTCCAACATACTGCATTTAATGATATTCTTTGCTTCATGGAGCTTCTCCCACATGAACAAAGCACAGACCTGTTCCTTTGGAAGTGAAGTTAAATGATATGAGGCTCTTTCAAACTGTGTCACTGAAGTTCACATGCTTTTAGTCCCTTCTTTTCACTTTTATTTTGTTTTTATGAGTCAACAAATATATCAGAACATTTTTTAGTTTCATTAACTACTTATAATTTAGATTTAGTGTAATTGTAGTCAGAAAAAATATTACTATGAATTTTTAGCCAGTGTTAATATTGTCAACTGTAAATGAGTCATAGCGTTTTTAAAATATTACTAATTTAGTCCCAAACGCACCACCATGAGACTCCTTTTTTCCACCATTTCCACACAATAAACATCACCTCTCCCCAATTACCTGTAACTAAAGTATATCTGTGACAACACCCAGCCCCGGGACCCTGTCGAGAGCACCCCTATCATCCTAACCCAAACCAGATGTCCGTGTGTGTGTGTCCCATTGGGGTATAACGACTCAGAGAACTTACCACGCTCCTCCTGAACACCCCTGGCCTGTGCTGAACTCACCCCTCGAGCGACGTCACTGCGTGGGAACATCTCAGCCTGGTTGTGCCCCCGTGTTTGTTTCCCCGGACGTCCCATCGAGAGCCAGACCCCGGGAGTATTAAAACAGCCCACAGTAGCCACCACCAGCTCAGGGGACGGAGGGCCCAGTGCATTCCTCTGTCTGGGAAGAGACCAAACTGTTTGTGAAGAGACAGGAGAAGCTGTTGGATAGTTGTTGTTGCATTTGAGGAGGTTAACTAGTGTGACACAAGCTGAACTATCTTCTAGTTATTATAAGTATCGTTTTTTTTTTAATGAGTCACTTGACACAAATGCCACCTGCCGCTATATTGGATAAATTCTCTGATGTAAACAATGTCAACATGAACGTGAACTGAACTCCCAAAGCTACAAACTACTCAGCCGTCGGACCCTCCTCAAAGAGAGACAGGGATTATTAACCACAGGATACTACATAAAATACAGCCACATCTTAGAGCATTAAGATACCTATACTAGCAAGCATTTTGTCTAAAGTGCTAACAAATCTTTAGCAACAGCGATTAGCTTAGATCTAACATAACGCAATATAAAACGTTTTCTGACAACTGAAAGATGTCATGTAAATGAAACTTTCTTTGAATATGGAAGTGGCGTAGACTAAAAGACTCTCACTGGTATTTCTGTGGTACTTACATTAATGCTAGTAATTACCACTCCCAGTACCTACTTACCATTGTTCTACTAAATCTGCATAGGCTAAAAGTAGACCACCAGTCCAAAGACTGTTAGAACACAAGTCTCTTTATGAATATGAAATATTTAGCACAAAAAGGACTTTAGCAATTCATACAATTATTACAATTTTAAACACTTTACAAAATGGGTTTACCCTCCAGCAAAACACTGTATCTGAGTATGTCTTCTGGACAGCTACTATACAGTATATAATACAGTATATCAGAGGTCTGTACCATTATAGAAGCTATAAATACAGAAGGTGTTCTGTTACTGGTGAAAGTTTTGCTTTAGTGTTTTATTGACACTAATGTGTCCACCCCACAGTTCAGTGTGAGGGGGCGGAGCTAACAGACAGGAGCAGGGGCGGAGCTACAGAGGGACCAAGTGGGCCCCACTAAAATACACCAGATTGCACTAAATTACATCTGTGTAATTCAAAATGTCCTGGTAGAGAACTCGCAGACCACCCACATAAATCAAAATCTTCACCTTATTATTTCTAAATTCCTGGCTACAGCCCTGGCTGCACAGGCTTGTAATAAGTGTAAGCCATTATTATTATTTGTTTGGCTACTGTCCTGTAGGGCTTTGACCAACTTTAAAATGTCAATTATTGTGCTGAATTATTACAGAGCACATTATTATCATTAATTTATTGGATAAAAATGTTTTGTCAATAGTATTTTCCTGTTTCCAAGATATGCAGCTAGCGCCCTGTCATCGTAGGTGACTTTATGAGTTTGACATCCCTGGTTTATAGCTCATTCATCAAAACGGGTGACAAAACATTGTGAGAAGATACAGCACAAGGGAAGCCAAGCCTGTCAGCCAATTAGATGGACTTAAATAGCACTTCTGCTGAGACTGGCTTCTTGTGGATGTTGTTTGTAAAATGTTCATCTTTGCTGACCCAGGCTGTTCCAACACATGCCACAAACACTCAGCCTCCATTAGTGCAGTGTGCATTAGACAGCTCCTGTCTGCACTGACAATCAATACAGTCCAGCTGAAGTGGTGCTGATGGGTGGTACATGTGAGTGTGGAGAAATGCAAAACAGTGGCTATGTGTACATGGTCAGAGATGTAGATAACTGGAGTAATCAGATCACCTAATAATGATATGTTTACATTCCCTATGTAATATGATTCTCCAAAATTCCAGGCTCAAAATCCATTCAATTGTGCATCCATACGAAGGCAGACAAAACATTATCTATAGGCATGGAGCCAGTGATGGATGTGTGGGTTCCACCCCTCAGACCACTCCAGTTCGCTCAGAGGCCGTTCCGTGGTACTGCAGCAAAAATCCCCTTGAGGTCAGAAAGGGTTTTTGCCACAGAGCGCCATGTAAAAACAAACTGCTGGTGCTCGGCTGACAGGAATCTAGCTTTCATAAAGGTTGGATTTTGTAGCAAATATTAGCTATTTTAACATCATGGACTTTGTCTTGCTTAAATTTTGTCATATTGCTCAAAAAATAACTTATAACTTAATTACTAGCCTAGCCCCGCTGTAGTTCCCTGCTGTGCTGCTAGGTCATAATCAATCATAGAAACAAATGTGGAAGTAATGCAGAAGCAACAGGGAAGCAATTACTTCTTGTTTTTTAGCCTTATGCACCAATGAGCACAGGCCATTGAAATCAATAAGCTGCCATCTTATAGAGCTGGGGCTTGGGATTCACTGGTGTGTGGAAACGCTATGATACATGTGTCAGGCCGGTGTGTGGTGCCACAACGCTACCACAGAAACTCTTCCAATGTAGAACATGTACAGACTGAAACCATTTCCACTGTTATGCTAATGAGCCTGGACTACTGGGCAAAAGTATGGCCATAGGGAAGTGTCAACAGCCTTAGAACTTAGCCCAGGGTGAGGTAAGGAGCCCTATTAAGTATTAACAGGCTAATATGTTTTCCTACCTTTAGTTCCAAGAGAGGAGGGACTTAGATGTTAACGACTCCTTCTGGTTTACCCTTAAGAGACCTACGAACATGTTCAAGTCTTTATTAAGCTGATGACGATCTTTGGACTAAGATCAAACGTCCTACACTTCAACTACAGACTACAGATGAATATGAATAATCTTTATTGTCATTGCAACAAGTACAACGAAATTGTAAGTCCAGTTGGTGTATTCCAAAACTAAAATTAATTATTTAAAATGACACACACTGAATGAAGATGAAGACTGAAGAATCTTTGTCTACGATGGACAACTCCTGTACGACTGAGAACCTACACAGAAAGAAAGTACAGTAGCACATGTGCTGTAAACTTTCTGGAATGACACGATGGTGGTGTCAAGGTCAATATATGAAGAGTTTGTTTGCAAAAGCAGATATCTCCATTTTTAATTTTTTGCTAAGTTGTTTTAAATTTGTATTACCGTACTCTACAGGTGGCACCATTAAAGTTAAAGGTGAATTAATTCGATCAATAACAAGTGACTTCATATTTCTGATGCACTAAAATAGATCTGGTCATTAAAATCTCATCTACAAAAATAGAAAACTACAAGCATATGTTGATTTTTGTCAATGGCACTTATCTGTTTTTGCAAATAAACTCTTCATATATTATGCAGAATATACACAACGCTGGTGCTGTGATGTTTCAGTAAAACTTGTGGAGTAAATGGGATTTTTAGATCTTTCAACTCTGGGACATAGCTTTAAAACAATACACTTTGCAGACAACCAGACCATCGCTGGCTACGTATGGATGATAAGTGTTTCATCAAATATGTTTGTGTTTAGGCTTAAATTTGTTTAGTGTGGATGATGGGGCCTTAGAGACTGAACTACCTATCCCCCCTCGCTTTAATTAGTTCCACCTGCATCACCAGGTGGAACTGATTGCTGGTGATTGCTCAGAATTCGCGCTGCCTTCACGCACAATGGTAAAGATGATCCTTTCCAGTTGCGAGTCTTCTGTCAAACACTGAAAAACACACAAGAATCCACTGGAACCGAGTCACTTCACGAGAGACAATGGGTCTCACGCGGACACATGGTCAGCGGCTGCAAGTCATGTGACACCTATCAATCGTACAGTGTTTGTACAGCTGTCATTCAGTGGAGTGGGCCCGAAAAGCACGGACATGACCAGGGTGTGACGTTGTGTTATGTAATTTAACATCTGCTTTGTTTGGTAAAATTTAAATTTCGCTAAGTAGAAAATTAGGTGACGTTAAACTTTGGCTAAATGGCATCAAATCATTGCTGCTCTCTGTCTTGTTGAAAGAACAAAAGTTAGAGTTATCTCATCAGTAATTACAACGATTTCGGCAAATTGAGAAAAAAACAGAAAAAGTGAAGTGACCTTTTTAACCCTGCCTTCTGCCATGCACTTGTCCCGGGACAGAGCATGCTTTTGAGTGGATGAGTGAGAAGAGCAGTGGGAGATGGGGAGAGGAAGCTTTCTTTTAGACGCATGCTGTTTTTCTGTTTATCGCTGCACTGCACTCCAGGGACTAACAACTCGTCTCTGTCTGGAGAGCCACAAAAGCTGACGGTAAAAGCATTACCGGACTAAGCAGTTTAGGCTATTTTGTGGTTATTTAAATGGAGGTATGTTAGGGTTGGGCAAAAAAAACAATTTAATTAATTAATCGAATTTGTAGCTAAAATCGCACAGGTTTTGGGCATTTTCCGTGCTGCATTCCGCTCCATATCACAAAGTGAGACAGGCACTTCCCCCCGTAACACAGTCACAAACAACATGACTGCTGTTTGGTCCACTTTCTGTCCACCACTGTTCATTTTCTTACTTGCTCTATCCATTTTATTTTGTTTCAAAGTCAAATGAGGATAAATATCAATAAAGGTGAGTGCTGAAGGACATTATGAACTTACTTATTGACAGGGCCGTAAGTATGAAGGGGGCCCCACAAAAACGTTAACCTTTTCGTTGCTCCCATCTATAAAATAAGGTTTAATCTGATTATTACAACAACAGTTAGACATTTGTTGACAACAGCTACAATGGGACTAGATAGGGATCTAGCTTTCGCCTCCAGCTAAGCCTGGAATGTTAACAAACAATGAAAGGGTTTATAGCCCCATTACATTCAATTCTTCTCTTACCATTGCTTTAGTAGGATGCTCATTAATGTTCTATCCCCAAGTAGCAGGATTCATTATGATTGAATCATAATGAACACATTGCACATGAAAGAATAATTGCAGCATAGAAGTATTTTTACAAAGTATCCCACTTGACCACAGAGACGCATCCAGGTAGCCGCTTAGATGCTCCCATTGTTGCCATGACAGCCTGCATCGATGGTGGAAGTACAGTGGCAGGTTTTGAGGGGGCAGTGATGAATAAAGAGCACAATGAGTCAAAGAAATGTTCAATAAAAGCCTTTCGGAGGCTTTTATGGAGTGTGAATTACCCAGTCAAATGTGTTTTGTGTGAGGATGATGGTCATTAAAGTGTGTGGGATGTTGTTATGGAGTAAATGGTCCAAATACAAATAAAATAATTCACAATTTAGTGATTATGGTGAATTTTTGGAATATCAAACCATGTCATCGTTATGTGAGAAAAAAATATTGTGATTTTATGATTAAGTCGAAGTTGTAATTTAAGGCATTTATGTGCAACAGCCTCAACCACTAGACCAGGGGTCACCAACCTTTTCTCATCCGAGGGCTACTGCAAGAGCATTAAGTTGTTCGAGGGTTACCAGTTAAAAACAAATCCCAAAGACTTAAACGTACACTGTTTAATTATAGGATATTGAGCATATTATATAAAAATATCTTGATTTTAAAGTAATGCTTTACGAGTCACAAAAACAGAAATAACTGTATTTTTAAGAACCAGATGCAAGAAAATTAAGTGTTTTACACCTTAGAAAAAGTCTCAGGGCTACTGGGCATGCCCCAAAGGGCACCTGGGTGGCCCCTGGGGCCCTGCACTAGATCATTGTCTGAATTTATCCCTATTTTTGTGTTTGCATGATTGAAGGTGGTCTAGCAGAGGTGCAGATAGTCTGTTGAGCTGATAGCGTGGGGGACAAGTTAGATGAAATCAAAGTACCATTAGCCTATAAACGTACTAAGATAAGATAAGATAATACTTTATTGATATCATAATGGAGA
Source organism: Lesueurigobius sanzi (assembly GCA_900303255.1). Classification (NCBI taxonomy): domain Eukaryota; kingdom Metazoa; phylum Chordata; class Actinopteri; order Gobiiformes; family Gobiidae; genus Lesueurigobius; species Lesueurigobius sanzi. The sequence goes on from OMNZ01092019.1 coordinate 8,992, forward strand.
AATTCACTTGTTACACCAGCTCTTAAGACAGGATCACGCAGGGGGGTGCAAAAAAAGTTAGGAAATGTGCCATCAAGGAAGAAGACAAGCCTGTAAAACAGGTAATAGTAATATTAATAATGGTACAACTATGGTACTGCAATGTGCAAATCCATTTTGTTATTGCTTTCCCAATTTGAGACATCTTCCCATTAAATTATGGATAATTTATTTAGTAAAAGATGCAGTCCATTGTGAACCAAATATGCTTTCACATTTGTTTAATCTACATGATCGAGTGATGTGACATACATGGCCGAATCACACGTCTCTTTGAGGTACAAATCGGATCTCATTTTTGAAAAGAATATTTTCTGTGTTCATACAAGCTGATCTTACACGTTTTTACACAAAATAATGACTTGGTAAGGAAGCTTCAGCCTCTTTTCCTCAATTTTGGCACAAAGTTTTATTTACATGACACATTTCAAAGTTAAATTGAATCCTTCTGTAAACATTAGTCATTTTAATCAAAATAAACCTCTGAGCAAATGAGGTCTCAGACAATTGTGTTTTCTGGTTGTTTTCTCAAAATATTGTCATTAAAGTCTTTTGAATGGCTCCTATAAAGAGCCATTTCCTTGCAATGGATGTATAAAGTAATACCCATAGCCAGGATGTGCCCACCAGAAGAACACTATAGCATACTGTAATGCCTTTTACAGGTCGGCTCCCTGCGGACTGGGGCAGTTTTTCCCTCTATACGGCTCGGCTAATTTGGAAAGAAAACCACAAACTAGCGCAGCAGACAGCCTCGTTGTCATGCAACCGGCCTTTATGGCTAACGCATATGTCAGGCAGGCTGAAATACTTATCCAGACGAGGGAAGATGCACGTTTGGAGAAAGTTAATTTGTTAGTTTTACTTCATTGCAAGTGTCTTTATGGGGCTCTCCGGTGAGCGCATTGTGAATAAATGATGTGGGTCTTGGCACAGAGCGGACATTTCCAACAGGCTTGAAGTGCGCTGTGGAAAAAGGTGTTAAAAATGTCACAGAAGGGGGTTCCGGATAATACGCTCTGTAATGTCTTATTGGAATATGACAAGGCGAAATGGAAATCGCTAAGATTGAGACCAAAGAGCGGTGGAGGAGACGGAATGAGGGCCAGTGTTAAAAAAGTCAGTTTGTTCATTTGTTATGGAAAGCAGGAATTCACCATGGCTAGATTGGAGACAGAACAAAGTAACTATTATATGGAAGACTTGTTGGTGTCGTCACACTGCAAATTTTAAATGTCTTTGAAGGTTACGTTTTGAATAGGCCACTATTTTTCATCCTGAGATGTGTTCTTACATGAGCTTAGATGAGTTGATGCGTACCTGTCTGGACTTTGAGCGTGCCCTCTGTAACGTAACGCCAAAGAGTATTTAGCCTCCACTAACTATTCCATTGGGGTTCTCAGAGGTTTAAGTTAGAAGCCACCAAGCCCCTCCACGTTTTCCATATTTAAATACAGTTATGTGAGTAGTTACACGATCCAAGTATAGTTACACAAAATTAAACGTGTCAATTTTCTAAGCGGATAAAAACAGGTACTATATTTTAAGGCGGAATAACACCACAAAATATTCTGTGTAAAAAAAAAAAACAATTCAAGCTCTTGAATTCAACAGAAGAAATTCTGAGTGTGAAATTCGCAGTAAACTTCCGGGACTTGAAGACCTGAGCAATCGATCCAGAGTGAGTCAAATCAACCTCTGTTTCACCAGGAAACAGTACAAGGACCAATCAAAATGTTCAGATTTGACTTGTCAAAGTCTGAACTCCGCCTTCCTCATTTGTTAATCCCACCCACAAAAGACATCGGCCAATAGGAAACCTCTCGTGTCTCTCCTTTTCAGTCTCTGGATCGATTGCTCAGGTGAAGATGTCCAGGAAGTTTACTGTGAATTTGTCACTGCGAATTTCACTCTGAATTTTTTTTACATTTAAAATTTATGGGTGAATTTTATTTATTCATTTACTTTTTCAAATTTTACACTTTACACTGTTGTGTTTGATGTATTAAAAGATAATAAAGGTGACATTTTTATTTTGAATGTAAAATACTGTACTGAAAGTTTAGTGACTGAAGTTAAAAAAAAAAAAAAACACGTTCTTTCAGTGTTAAAGACATTTAAAATTCAAAATGTGATGACACAAAAAATCTTCCATAAATAACGGATAATAAACTTTGTGATGTCTCTCAGTGGGGGAAAGGAAGTGTCAGCAGTGTCAAACATCCAGAGACTGATTGCACTAAGCAGGGGTCTCCAGTTCGTCACAGCAGAACAGGAGGCTGCGGTCTTGAATTTCAGAAGCCTGTTTATCAATGCAATAAGTATTCAGAAGAGATGCCCCAAAATCCAGATTGGTATCACAGTGCAAGAGGACGGACTTTTGGGGAATATTTGCTTCTCATTGGATCAAGCGCACCTCGTTTCAACCAATCACAGCTAGTCTCAAAATGTAGCTCGATAGCATGTGCAATGAAATATTCAGTTTTGAAAATTGTATTTGTGTTTGTTTTAGTCTGTAGCAGCACCTTGCGTTCCATTGTCACCGTGTTGTTAATTAGTATAGGTAAAAGTGTTGTTGTTGTTGTTGACAAAACCTGCCCACTCACGACAATACTGCCACTGGATTGGTCAAAAACAAATGATGGATTATACAAACACTGGAAATTCAGATCAGGCGACAATCCAGCTGCAGCCCAAGGTTTGCAGATCCCTTCCATTTCTCTTTCTCTGTGAAGGTTCTGGACCTTCATTCCACACTGCAAAAGTAATCTGAAAAGAACTCAAGTTTTTATGAAATAAGTGCATGTTGTGGTGTCCTTTTAAGTCTTAAAAAAAAATAAAAAATACAAAGGCAGTTGAAGAGAACCATATTTGTTCTATTGTAATCAGTGTTTATCATAGTTTGTAATCATATTGAAATTGGGGACATTGGGGGCTGCATGTTCGTCAGTTTCTCAATCAAACATTTCCCGACCGGTGGATTGGATCCACCACATTCACCAGAAATCACTCCCTTGGACTTCTCTCTATGGGGTTACGTTAAAGATATCGAGTATCAAACAAAGATACAGGACATTACTGACTTGAAGCAAAAGATTTTTGATGCCATTGCCACCATTGATGAGGCAAGAAATTGAGTCTTGATGTGCTTCGTATAAATAATGGTGCCCATATAGAGGAAAAAACTTTGATAAATCTGGTTCAGATGTCTTATCAAGTCCCTGTAAATTTGGCCTTGATTTGAGCAAGTACGTAAAATGGTCTGCCAATGTATGACAAATATTGTTCCAAAGAAGCGATCGTGATATCGTCATGTCCGGGGCTTTGGTAGGCAACATGAATGTTTAAATAAATAATAATAGTTCTATGATGGACAAAACATTCGGCCTCATTCATGAATATGTTTTTAAGAAAAACTTCTTAAGTACAACTTAGGAAAAACTTAAGAAAAACTTAGGTCTGATTGACGAAGCGTTCTTAAGAAGACAAAACTCTTCTTTAAGAGAGATGCCCTAAATTCATGAACATGACACTAAGAACACCACTCCCCTCATTATCAGGATATTTACATTATATTGCCTAAATAAATACAAAGACACGCCCTTTAATCTTCCATTTATGGGCATGACAAGAGCATGAGGCAGTACTTATTTACATTTACACTTTTTGAAGTATTTAATATTTGTATGCTTTAAACACTGTTACTCTTACTGTAAACAGCCTCCTGTATTGTGTCTAAAGTCCCTCCTCTGATTACGACAGGTGTGTCAGAGCAGCAGCTAACGAGCTGCAGCCCTCAGCTGTGACAGTCTGAGTTACACTAACTACTGTATCTCTGCTCTGTACACTAACTACTGTATCTCTGCTCTGTACACTAACTACTGTATCTCTGCTCTGTACACTAACTACTGTATCTCTGCTCTGTACACTAACTACTGTATCTCTGCTCTGTACACTAACTACTGTATCTCTGCTCTGTACACTAACTACTGCATCTCTGCTCTGTACACTAACTACTGTATCTCTGCTCTGTACACTAACTACTGCATCTCTGCTCTGTACACTAACTACTGCATCTCTGCTCTGTACACTAACTACTGCATCTCTGCTCTGTACACTAACTACTGCATCTCTGCTCTGTACACTAACTACTGTATCTCTGCTCTGTACACTAACTACTGTATCTCTGCTCTGTACACTAACTACTGTATCTCTGCTCTGTACACTAACTACTGCATCTCTGCTCTGTACCACCTCTGATCACTGGCATTCTCTCAAAAAATATATTTTTAAATGAAATATATTTTTTTAAATTGCTACTCATGCTGTGTAAGAATTTTTGGATCCATTTTGACTGTGATAATATTTCTAACTGCAGATTTTCTGTGCGTAAGAATCCTCCTGACTGTTCTTAGGATTTGTTCTTCCAGAAGAACTCTTTCAGCTACATATGTTCTTAAGTCGGCCTTAAGAACAAATTTGTGCATAACTTTGTTTCATGAATGAGGCCCATTGTTCCCAAACAGAACATTGCATCTCTGATCTGAGACTAAAATAAACTGTGCTGCTTGTTTGAGTGCATCAGCTGTTGCCTATACCATTCACCAAAACGTCTGCTGAAAAACATGGAAGAAAACAACAACAGCGATCGTTCCTATTGGCAGAAAAGTTTTCTTACCTACTTAAATCAAGGCCAAATACACTTATTTCAATAAAATTGTACTACTTTTGGATTACATTTTACAGTGCAGCTCACTTGACCATTCAGACCATTGGAATCAACCAAGAGTTACCTTTCAATCGAAATGAGCAGGTGTCTTTTGGGCATGAGGTTGCACATAGGGTTAAAATCTCATCGGTATCTAAAAATATTTGATCGCAACGCAACCCAAACAGTGGCCATTATATAAGATTTTCCATCCTCCCTTCTCAGATGTTGCCGCGTCCTTGCTTCACTTCCTAATGCGAAGCAGACGACCATGAGGTGTAGTAATGCTTTGATGAACGAGCTGAAAATTCCGGCGAACCGCTGGGACCCATCTATTCTCAGGACCAGCTGCGCCGATGAGACGGGAAGATGGCATCCAATATTAGACGCCCACCATTTCCACAGCGCCAGTCAGACATTATTATTAGCCTTGTTTCTTCTGCTTATGCAATCAAAGGCTAGAACAAATATTGCTCTTTTTTCTTGCAGACAGTGTGACTTCCTCCTTCGCATAGTTTGGCCAGCGAAGCCCCGGAGCGAGCCGCGCCAAATCCACCCCAGCCAATAAAACAAGACGCCCCGGTTGGTTGTACACCCATTTATAGGCAAAAATAAGTTGAGATTATCGTTACAACAGTGCAGTTTCTCCAGGGAGGAGAGGTGGGGGGGGGGGTGCAGGCATCGAGTATAGGGTTTGCACGAAACAGGCACGACATTTGCGTTTCAAGAGAAGCCAACACAGGTCCAAATGAAAATGTTCAGCCAGTCACAACCGGTGCCATAGACAGGAGAGGAATGGAGGGCCCATTTTTGTTGCACCTTGCATCGTAAAGCATGCAGAGAGGCCTTAATGCACTTGTTATTATTGTTTTATATTCCATAATAGAGGGAACTAAACTATATGGACTTTCAGTGAAAAGTAGCTCCCTTATGCGTGATTTCAAGACATTGACTGGTTTGTCAGCAATTTGCTCAGGACTGAAAAGTTGATTGATGTCCTAATAATAATGAAAGTTTTGGCAAGGAAGTTAGTGTGCAGCAATCAATGTGTAAAGTATTAAAAAAATAAAAAGATCGACTGTATTTGATATAATAATTCATTCATCAAAGTAAACTATCTCTAGATTAGACAAGACGCTCGTTGACGTGGCAAACGTGGCGGCCATTTTGTGACTGTCCGCTGAGGCTAATAGTAAGTCATGTACAAAGGGGGACACTGTTTTCATGGATAAAACTGTACGATTTGCGATACAGTTATTGTTTTGGATTTGTTGTGTTGCTGGTAAGTCTAATCTTAGTCAAGACATACAGTATTTACTGTTTTGTACATCTTTAAAGGACTATTGTTTCTTGGTCTTAGCACTATTTAGCACCATTCATTCTACTGCGTCACTGTCTTAGTTTACTAGTTTACATAGTTTACTAGCTAAATATTGGTCAAATTATGTCTATTTTCTTCTTTCAGCACTGCACTCATACAAACAAAATTATATTTAGAAAGTGAGAATAGGGAGGTAATGCTGTACTTTTTTAGCATATACAGTACTAGCTACTTCAGAGAATTATAACATGAAAGATATGAAATCAAACAATAAAAATCACATCACGCAAATACTTAATTTTCTTGCAGGACGAGACATAAGGTCAGTCAGTATTTAGAAACAATTCATGAAATGAGCAGAATTATTTTAAAAAGCATAAAAATAAGTGCCATTTCCTATTGGTTTACATTGCACTATAGCTCCAAAAGGACAGCCACAACATGGCCGCCAGAGCTTGCCATTCGTTCCCATGTGTTACTATGGCCATGTCCTATCTACAGTTTTATTAAAGATGTTTGTGGTGAAGGGTTGAAGAAGATACATTATTTGGCCACAAAATCATCTTTAGAAAGTCTCTATAATTACTGACTTAAGCTGGACACACACTAGAGGATTTTTAGCCAGATTTTTTGTCTTTAGGAGGCGTGGCTCAATAAAAACTTTCTCTCATGGCATGATCTGTGGTGGGACTCCTCATGTGTGTGTGTGTGTGTCCTCATGTCTGTCCTTAAGTGTGTGTGGTCTGTGCACAGATCTTTAGTCTCAAAAGATTAAAAAGTGTGTGGGCACCTTTATATATACATTGAGTAAGATCTGCAAAATAACGCCTTGGGCCTGGATCCCTCTGCTGTCTTGGTACATAATGCACACAGTAGCTTATTGCTATAGAGCCAAACACAATATTGCAGATTGGTCAAACACGGAAGGCATTAGCTCCACAAAAACACACAATGGGTACATTACAATCCAATGATGGTACATTTGGCATTATAGATTGCCTTCTATCTTGGTTTCTATACTGAGGGGCTCAGGAGTGCACATGTGGGTTTAGGACAATATCATAATTATGCAAAAAGGTCATTAACATTCTCAACAACAGTTAATTTGCTTTTGTTGCCTCGAGCCTAAAACCTCTCACTGTCGTTGTTGATTTAGCCATTGATTTTACCATATCCTTTTCATTAAATGTAAACACACCGTAGATAATCACAATCATGCATCCGTAATTTACACAGTTGTGACGTTTGCTATTTTACGATCACCCCAAACAGTGACTAACCCGAGAGCCCTGCACCACAGTTTGGGAAACACAGCACAGGAGCAAGGGTCAAGATTATGTTTCGTTTAAAAACAGACCTCTGGCTAAAATTAAAAGCATGTTCTTTTCCTCTTTTGGGAGCGAATTCAAGTCAAATAAAACCAGGGAATGTGGTACTATACCCTGAGAAAACGATGACACTGGCCTTTAGCGATGGCTGTCCAAGTGGGAGCCAGCTCTTACTGATCTGCGAACCATGTAATAATAATGTTCTCTTATGAAAGACATACCTGATGTTTTGTTTCATTGATATTGTTTGAATACTGCATATTCAGTCTCATTCTGAAGAACTCATAAGGCCCTGTTTTTCTTGCTGAGGTGGAGCTGTCCTTGTGCGGGAAAGGCTGTTGCATGCTTCTTTTTTTTACTCCATACTCCATACATTTTTAGGGGTTGATTAGAAAAGACAAAGGCCGCCCCCGAAATGTAACTGCCCATACAAACTATCAATTAAATTTTGGAAATCCACTATAAACAGGGCTTGACATTAACCCAACTGGCCAAGTGCTGCTATCATTTGGCTTGAAGCACGTTCACGATGAGGCCACTTACGTTGTATGCGTTAACAACAGGGCCGGTCCAGCCTTATAAGCAGACTTTGCAGCTGCTTAGGGTCCCAAAATTATAAGGGGCCCCTCAATAGCACAAGTAAAATTATCTGCCAATGGAACAAGGATTTTTGCACTTAAAATAAGAAAAAAATCAACTTCTTGCGTGCTGATTGGTCAGAAATGATCACATGGTACATTGGCAGAAGAGCGCATGCTTTAGCAGTAGAATCAGGGCTGCAGTTCGCATGTTATCTGCCTGGAACTATGCCTGGTCTATTAGTTTGGTTGTTTTTCTTAAGTATCGACAGCTCCGCAGGAAAGGGGAGGGCGGGGTTTAGGGGCAGGGCTTTCGATGAATCAGGAAGTGAAGCTATGGGGGATTTTGTGTAAGTCATTTTTGATCAATATAGCATTTTTTGATCAAGATGTGTTTGAGATCATTACCAAGTATCTTGAAAAAGCATACCTGCTCTTTAAGAAATAGCTATTAAAATGAATGGATGCCCACTATTGCCCACTATGATTAAAATCCCTTAAACATGTGGGCTTGTACCGTACATGTATATGATTTAAAATGATAAAACATGAAATGCAAAGACACATCTTTTCCAAAACATTGATTAAAAAGTTATAATAATGTATAATATGGGATCTCTTTAGTAATACTGACATCATGTTTGACAGAGTTAGTGCAGGGAACACAACAAGGCATGTCATTGTAAGTAAACCTTTCATTGTCCATTTCTCCGCATCACTTTTCCTGGAGTTGTTTGGAGGGAGTGCCTTTGTGGCTTTTCTCCCGTCTGTCATTAAGCCCCTCACAAAAAGGTCACGTCTTCTTGGGACTGCACCCAGCGCCAGTGTGCGTCATACTCTAGGTGCACTTTGCCGTTCATCTTGCACGACGTGTCCGTTTCCATCTTTCCGTTGGTGTACGGTTTGTGTTTGGGACTTGGGTTAGTGCTACCGCCGCCGCCGATGTGCCGCGGGCTTCCCATTTGGGCACCAGCGGGAGCGGCGGCCTTGTCCACCGTGGCCACACCGTTGGGCTTGTTGACTTGGTGTTTAACGGGGCTGCTTTTAACCGAGGAGTCCGGGGTCTTTTTGGGCCAAACGGGAGAGGGGTTAGCGTGTTTGGGGCTGTCCATTCGAGTTTGGGTCGGTTTGATGGCAGCGGTTGGTTTCGCGGGTACGATTCCAGCTGCAACACCGTTTGTCGCAGAAGTGTTTTCGGCGATTTTAGCGGCACTTTTGCCTCCTGTCCTGCCACCGACCGTGGCCTCGGAGACCTGGGGCGTCGACGAACATATAACAGACTGGTCCGAGCTGGATGGGCAGTACTCGTCCATGTCGTCAGCCAATGTGTCCAGGTAGCTTCCGATGGAGATGTTGTCCAGCTTGTCGTTGGGGTCCTGCAGGCTGCTCCAGGAGCCCCTCCAGGAGGTGTCGGGCCCCTCCCCCAGGCTGTACTGGCTGCTGGTCAGGCTGCTGCAGCGGCTGGTCAGGGTGCTGCGCTCCTCCAGCAGCCACTTGACCGCCTCGATGCCCTCGTGCACCGCCAACAGCTGCTGCAGGATCTTCACGTCCACCGAGCGCAAGTAGGCCTGCAAGCACACAGGAGACATAGAAGACATCAATGTAAAAAGTGGGTAAACGGGAAAGTCCCAGTGAGTAGTATTCACATTAATACTGTGAGACATTTGCGTAGGTTCTCAATGTGTTGGAATGTGATTTTATTGTCTTCTAAGTACACCAAGACTATTTTTTTTATTTAAAAAAAATCCTTTTTATGTTGTTTTTTTTACGCCTGAAACCAACAACACACATGGCTTCTCCAGGTAAAAGTAGCCTTTGAGATTAGACAGAGCAAGTTGAGAGTCGATTTCAGGTTAAATGAAATTAAAAGTAGCCTTGAGATTGAATGGTACAGAGAGGGGTGGGGCCAATATGGGTAGCTCCTCCCATTAGTTGATATTAGGCTCCATCCAACGGTGAGTTCTTTAAGCACAGAGTACAGATGATGAAATAGAGAGCCTTTGTCTACGATAATACTGTGAGACATTTGACATCCATTTTGGGAGTGCATGCTATAAATTCAATGTTTCTCATAAATCCACCATTTTAGGGGGAACCGGCAAAAATCATTGACAAATATTTGCTAGTTGAGTTGAGAAAAAAGCCATGGAACACGTCCATTAGTTTAAGTGGCTTTTATGTGAATGATAACTTTGGTATTTTACATTTGAAATCAGCAATAAAATCCATCCATTTTCTTCTGCATTATCCGGGGGCCGGGTCACGGAGGCAACAGTCTGAGCAGAGCAGACCAGGAGAAAATCTACAATGATCTCAGATCTGGTTCACAGAAGCAGCAGGGTTTGTTCATGCAATTAGGGCTGCACGATTTTGACAAAAAAAAACAAATTTAGATTTTTCAGACAGAAATTGCGATTTGATTTGCGATTTTAATATTGTATATTTATGTTGTATATTTTTCATGCAATTCAGTATTGCCTAAGCATGGGACGATATGGACATTTTTGCCTCACAATTTTCTTGGACAAAATTATTGCGATTCGTACTTTTATCACAATAATTATGTGACTGTAGATTATCTACTCAAGCGATGATGCCAATTATGAAAAAAAATCAACTAATCGTGCCTTCTTTTCATTGCGGTGACTAGTATTGTCAGCAAAATATACTCCTAAAACTGGTATTATACATTGCAGTAGTACTCATTTATTATATTTCAGCTTCATGAAACGCTGGAGAAGGAAGAAAAAAACCCTCAGCCTTCGGGGTTAGGTTATTGCAGTATTTAAAATTGCGATGTCGCGTCGATTAATCTTGCAGCCCTAATGCAAATCAGAAGTGACCCAACAACCAGCTCTGAACTATTATTAGTGCAATGAGTGAAACTGACTTGTAAACCATAATGAAGTTGGGCTATGGTTATCCTGACCCCGCTCCTCAGAGTTTACAACATGTAATGTCCAACAAAATGTAGTGTCCAAATGAACAGTCAGCATCAGATGGAAGTCCTCCCCAATCCTTGGAGCTTCCTCTGTAGGGACGTCAAGTTTAACCGGTTTATGATTACTGTGGTAATAACAGCTCACAGTAGGTTAATCGTGGGAATTTTCGGACAAAGGTAAATCGTTTTTTCCGTGTCCAAACAGAGAGCACTCAACATTATGTAAGAAATGGGATCCAGTGTTAGTGTAGGGTTAAATAATTCAATGTGCAGAGAGAAAATGCAATTACATCTTTGTTGGTAATTGCATAACGTTGATAAATTTGTTATGCCACAATCAAATGCCAATAAAAACCAAAGTGAAACTGCAAGCACATAGAAATCTGCTATATATATTTTTAGGCTGAATGTTCAATCGGTTTTTAAATAAAAAGACAATTAAAGAAATATAAGATATGTACGATGCCTTTCTGTTTTGTGACAGTTTGGACTGTACTTTTTCTAAGATTTTGAGAAATGATCTGTATTTTCTTCCTTAATTCTGATCATCGTAAGAAAAACTCAAAAAATTATTTCTTGAGGACAACCACAGAAAGGAGAGATCGACTCCCATAGACGGATAGACAGACAGACAGACCCAGGGTTGATGGTGTGCTTCTGCAGGTAGAGCTCAGGACTGTGGAGCTAACATCCACCTATAGGCACCAAGAAGCCTCTGAGAACCAAACCAATCAATCTAGCTTTATTTATTTAGCACTTTTCATACCGAAAATCCAAGCCAGTACATTTTTCAACCTCAAACAATTCAAGACATAATATTGTTCTGGATGACTCAACCTCCAACGGCCGCCAAAGGCAAAAAGCGCTATTGTATAAACAAATCAATATTCTATTATTTGTAAATGGAAAGGTATGAGACACACCGCACGGCTCTGCACTGAGCCAAGTGCAAACGCTATTTCTCTGCTATTAAACCTTCACAATGACCAAAGCTGGGAGTCGAGAAGCTGCCAATGTGGAAAACAGGACCGAAAATAGAACAAGGAAACAACTTAAGGCCTAATAAAAATAGTCTGCACGTACATATGTCCAAAAGCAACAGTGGCAGAGGAGATTGTGCTAGAAACAAAAACAAAGGCGATCATTTCCCAGTAAATTGTGTAACACCTGGCTAACGATTGTTTATTTGGCATTATCTGGTGAAGTTAAATAGAGCTAACATTGGGAAGAAATAACGCTGGTGTATGTGTGCGTCTGGGGGAGGCTTATAAAACACACAGTGGACAGTGAATCAGAGCTAACAAATGGCTGTGGTCGGGAGTATATCTCCTCTAAAGACATTAGCAGAACAGTGTGGTTAGGGTCTGCTGCAGGAGGTGAAGGATGGCCCCAGTAATACAGTATGTTCAGACTGATGAGACACTAATGCTGTGTAGTGAGTGCAAGGGCATAAATTATACATAAATATTCTCAAACTCGCACTCTTTACAGTAAGTAGCTTTTTTTTAAAACATAATTATAAAAATACAATAAAATTTGATCTTATTTTGTATCTGAAATTATTCCAAGTACCTCCTTCTAAGCAATCACGTACCCCCAAGGGCCCCCCGTACCCCTGGTTGGGAAACACTGCTTTAGAGTTCCTCACAGACAATTAGCCAATCAGAGAGACAACAAAAAGTAAGTGATAATATCGCTAAAAATAATTTTAGGTGAATTTTTTCATGTCGTCCTTCCACTGAAACTAAACCTGAGCC
>OMNZ01092019.1:21683-41272 GCA_900303255.1 Lesueurigobius sanzi
TAACCCTCCGATTACAAGACGACCCGCTCTACTACTTGCGCCACCTTTTGGGTTTTTGGTGAAACATGTAACGTTTACAACAAACCTCTGTGTGAATATATCCATCAGCTCTGGTCCTTTAGAGTTTCTCACAGACAATTAGCCAATCAGAGAGACAACAAAAAGTCAGAGATAATATCGCTAAAAATAATTTTAGGTGAATTTTTTCATGTCGTCCTTCCACTGAAACTAAACCTGAGCCACAGTAACGTATGTCCTTTGCAGTTTTTCACAAGTTTTTTTTTCAATCCCATTTCATTTTCTTCACTTTCTTACGTTGACAACAATGGAACTCCCACCTGACAGGAAGTGCTTAAACAAACAGGAAATGCTTAGACAATAAAAGTGGCCCAGGACCCTGAATAAGGTGAATATACACTTAAATATGCGGCCCCTGATAGGTATATTTTAAGTTTGCACACTCCTGGTCTACAACAGACCTTTCAGCCCAGGACCCCCAAAATTATCATGCAAACAATCTGGGGCCTGTACTGTAAAAACAAATAAGTAATATGGATAATATCAAGCAAAAAACATTGAAAATGTGGTTTAGTGATATGTATTTATTTACATTGTTTTATGTTATTTGACCAAAAATCTATCAAGAAACAAAGAGTTTATTTGCAAAAACACAACATTTTTTCTCTTTGTCCAGGTGTGTTTTTTAATGGCCAGATGAAGCCTCTTGTTATGGATCAAATTAATTCAACTTTACTTGGTGTCCCCTGTAGAGCAGTAATACATGTCTAAAACTATATTGCAAACAATTCAAAACGAAAAATGAACCGTTCAAATATATAAAATACACATAAATACTTTTTAGCTCTTCAGATCATCTTGAGACCCTCAACTGAGTGCTCGTGACCTCCTGGAGGGTCCCAACCCACACTTTTGGAACCACTTGTCTAGAATATATGATCTGCCGATGGAACATGTATTTTTGCACTAGTATAAGAAAAAGCAAATGATTTCAAGTAAATTTGGATTTCTTATCCAAGTGCAAGATGTTGTTTTTTTCTTTTTATTAAGCGCAAAAATACTCCATTGGCAGGTAATTTTACTCAGAATAAGGTCAAATATTCTCAATTCAATCAGATTTAACTCATCAGGATATCTCATTTTGCAGTGTGGTGTAAATTTGACTCAACACAAAGTGCACATCTTGCATTTCCACATATGACTAATGGACAGCGCAGGCACCATTAAGCTCCTGAAGCAATTGCACTTTGACCTTTGCACATTTCTGCTCCTATGAATGAAGTCCTGCTGACCTCTGACCTCTGACCCGCTCCAACATTTCAATAAGTCAAATATTGATTATTTCAGCAGGTCTCCTTCCACAAAAGCAATAGACTATCTTTCAAACACCAGAATACTGTGGGTTTATCCTGTATTAAACATGACCCAGACACTGGACAAGACTTAGCATTTTTAATATACTTTGCTACTCTCTTTCCCTAAGCACAGCGGTTGTAGCCCTGAGCACATGTGGCAGTAAATCGTCCCAGGACGGTTGGATTGGGCAGGGCACAGGGCTGAGGTTTTGGGTTTGGCACACTGTGGGCTCTTAATGGAAGTGGCAGTAAAAGCACAGCGTCCTGTCAGCGCTGAGCTGGCACCACACGCTAATACGCTAACTGCTCTGTGTGCCATGTGTGCCAGAGCAAGGCCGGGCTGCGCAAGTCACCACTATTGGGCTGCAGGATAGAGATAAACAGTATATGCGGCATGTTGCTGTATTAATTAAACAAAAAACACAAAACCAGGTTAAGTTCTATTCCAGGTTTTTGAAAGATTTGTAAAAAAAAAAAACCCACAATGTATAAATCTCATTAAAAGGCTCTGTCATATTAAATGGAGCTTATTCATTTTAAATTGTTTTGTCCAAAAATCATCTGTAACTGATCCAATACTAAGTAATGGCTATTATCACAATACTGTCCGACAGAAAAATCGTCATAATCTCTCATGTGCTCATCTGTTCGAAGGAAGAATAGTTCGTATTGTAAACACTAATCATCTAACTAGGGCTGCAGCTATCGAATATTTTTGTAATGGAGTATTCTATAGATTTTTTTAAATAACTATATAATATAGTTTGTTATGAAATATGAAAGACCTCTTAAAATGGGCAAGCAATTTCTTATCTATATGCTAATGAACGGAGCTTTGTCCATATTTAGCATTTATTATAAATACCTTATGTGTGGCGAGGGCGTGTTTTGAGATGTAACCTCAATGTGTGTCATTCTGTAGCGCCGCCCTCTTCTTACTTATGCCTCATCACTATTAACTCATACTACAGGCTAAAATACATTACCTTGTAGAGTGGAATTTACGTGAGGATGTTTTCTGTTCAGGTGCTGCTTTGAGGAAGTAGTGTTACTACGTTGTCTGTAAAATGGTCCCACACATTAGAGATTTTCTGTCTTTTTCGCACTCCACCGGTATCCATGTTTCCCAATATTGCTGTAGAAAGTTAGATCGCCTGACTCGTGTCACATCAAATCTTTAAAATGATGCGTGTCCATTATTTCAGTCCGGGTGAAACATGACGCCGCCGGAGCTGCAGCGGTCTACAAAGTGCCAGTGATATGAGAGTAGAGCCATTCAAAGTAAACAGACTTTGGTGACATGAATTAAACGAAGCCTCGATGCAGAGAATTTGCCTCAAAGCTTTTTTGTTATCAATTTAATCAAGTTACTCGAAGAACTGGCCTAAATCTAAAAACAGCAGGAAAAACAGAACATTTGAAATAATTTGTTTGTTAAGATGTTCATAAATATGTTCATGAAAGAAATGAGAATCAACATCTAAATATCAATTTAATTATTTTGGGCAGATTTAATTCAATTTAATTATTTTGGGCAGAGTAAACAATATTTACAACATGTGCCTTACCCAAAGACGGTAAATTACCAATGGACTAATTGATGCCTCTGACTTCTTCCTGAAGCTCTCAGGAAGTTTCTTGCTCTAATGGACTTTCCTTTGAAACTTCCTCTTAAGTCATTATTGGAGACAATTCTGCTTGTCATTCTTGTCTTTGTGTTTTCCTTTAGCCATTTTTTCCCCCGCCCGATTTTATATGGGCTCCAACAGCCGGCTCCTAAAACATGACTAAATGGCTCGAATGAATGAGCTTCCATTAACTCAGGCTGAAAACAATGAGTGAAGCCACGCCTTCTCAGTCCATATCAGGGTTATACATGCCATTTTAATGCCACAGACGCCACAAATCAGTACATATTTAATATTAATTTCCATATACTTGAGCGATGTTATTATTTTCCAAGAACTTTTGATTTAATGCCAGTTTGAATTCTATTTAATGCTTTTTAATGACATTTAAGGCCTTGTTTTGGCCTCCAAGCCATAACGGCCTGTGCTCATTGGTGCATTACAGCAGAAAAATGTATTTTCTTTGGAATCTGACCAATCAGTGCACCCCCAAAGCTACAGCAGGGCAAGAGTGAAGCTAAGCTAGGTCTTAAAAGTTACTTTTTGTGTGATGCGAACATTTTGAAGTGAGTAATAATTGCCACAAAATCCGACCTTTGTGACAGCTGTAGGTCCCTGTCAGCTGGACACAAGTTGTTTTTACACGCAGAGCCGGCCTTGCCTAATAAGCAGACTATGCAGCTGGCCCCAGGACCACCAGGTGGACCCCTATAGTGTACAAATTAGTACTACAGGTGTTTTGTGCCAAATTTCACTCAAATGTTGAATATCTCCTCAAAATAACAAGTAGACTGCAAAAGACATAGAATTAATTACAATTTTCTGAAGTTACATATTTGCCCTTGGTTTGAGTAACTCATTTCAAGAATTCTGCCAGTGGGGTAAGTTTTTTAGACTTGCATTCGGAAAACACACCAACAACATTCTTATTAAGTAAATCACATTTTGAGTGTGATTCTTAATAAAGAGTAAAAAAAAAAATACTTTTACTAATTTTGAGATTTCTTTTTTTAAGTTTAGTCTACGTTCTTTTACCCACAGTTAAGATGAAGGGTGGGGTAAGTAACTCATTTTGTCTCTGAGACTGAAATTGCGAGGGCCCCGTGACATAACGGCACTTAGGGCCCCGTGAATGTTTGGGCCAGTCCTGTTTACAAGGCACTCTATGGCAAAAATCCATTCTGACCCCAAGGGGATTTTCTGCTGCAGTAGCACAGAGCGGCCACTGGGGGAGTACCCTATCCAGGTCCATGATGGCATCGACCAGGCTAGCTGTTTGTAGGATTGGTGCTACTTCCAGGTTTACTGACGCTGATAATAGGCCTATACAACGCCACAAATCCACAAATGTCCACGATTACAAGGTGGATTTCCCATCTACAAGTATAAAAAGTAGATACAGCCCCATTAAGATCTGATCAATACCTCAGTATCTTTAGACATTGCCTATATTATGTGCATGTTGTGCAGACATGTTGTTTACGAGTGCACAACGCTCTGCCTGGAGGCAATATTAAAATAAAACATCTTGAATTCTAATTTAACTTTATTAGGCATTTACAGTGGAGCTTTGCTGGGTTTGATGTCTTCTTATTAGCTCCAGATTTATGTCATTATCTCAGAAGGCCAAAAGTACCTACTAAAGTAACTCAATCACTTAGACAGTGGCGGTGGTAGAATACAAACAATACTATGAACACAAAATTGCAACGTTCAGGAAAAAGAAAATAGCTTAACAGGTCTTAGTTTCATTTTGGCAGCTTCAATTTGAAACCACAATTGCATTAGTTTGAAGAAATAGTGCTTTTACATGTTCTTTTCTCACATGGCAAATCTATCTAACTTCTTCGGAACAGGGTAATTGCTGAAATAACCAGAAGTCAAACTGCGGTGATGTGCATTTCCACGTCGGTGGTTTGAGAGGCCAGTGTCCAGTCCCCGGATGAATTAGCCATCGCTTAACAGGCTTTTGCTCTGAAATATCATCAATCTTCTTCTTTCCCCGAGTCAGATTTTATGCTTTCGAAGCCGCAGGACTCTGGAAAGCTCATCGGAACAGCCGCGTGTCTGTGTCATGCATCCATGCGCCAAACTAAACCTGTCAGAATCCTGTTTATTATTGAGAATTATTGAGCCAAGCCATGGGATTTCAGTTCCATCTTCAAGTCCGTGGTCAATTTCGATAAACAAATGGTAATAAATATCTAAGTGATGCGTTCAGCTGGACTCTAGTGGACTCTGGGCTATAGTGTCGCTGTAAATTTGGAGACATTGATGACATGGGATTTAATTATGTACAGTGCAGTGATGTTTATAGCAGCGGAAACCGGGCAAGGACACGGACGCACCAGGCGGACCACAGCGACCTTCAGGAATCTTGTAAAATGTTCGGTCATGCTTGTGTTGTTGGAAGTGCGGGCTGTTTTTCTGGGAAATCTGGTGATCTGTTGCTCTAATCTGAATTCGAGCGGTGTGACTTGGCCAGTATTAAGCATGAAAGGGGCCAAAAGTGACTATGTTTGATGACAAAACCGAAATAATGAATAGAGCTACAGTTAAATTGGTTTTATTTTGTTGCAAAGGGGGGTTTCAGCTATCTTCATTTTTGAATAAGCTAGTTATTAGTGAAGAATTCAAATTTTGCTTTGTTTTTCGGGATCAAAGCGCAATAAATCAGGCAAAAAATATTGTAAAATACTGGAAATGTCCGTGTCGTATCTTATGTGGCGCCTCCACCACGTAAAATAATTATAATTGTCCAATGAACCCCCGATCAGATCAGAACATCAAGGTCAATGGTTATGGCCAATTCCATAATAAACAACAACAATTTGTCTTTCTTAATCACAATATGGAACAAACGTCCATCTAAGCTAAAATTATTCAAAAAATAGATTTTTGTAGCCAAGAAATACAGAAAAAATAGTATTTGGTGGGTACAGGGTTATTAGTTGTATGTACGTCTGTAAATGTTATGAAGTGGATTGTTCTATGCCTCATGTGCTTGGTGTAAGTTGCTGTGTGTCTCAGCAGCTGCAGGTGGAAACGATCTCAAAGAGCCACATTCTGGTACAAAGCATATTTGCATACTTGTTTCATTAATGCTCCTGAACATGAACTTTGCCTGCAAGCTGACTTCTCTATTTATGAGTTCACAAACACCCGAGAATCTCTTTTGTACCGCTCCCACCCTCACTGTTTGTAGCAGTGTTTTGGGCCAATCACGGGACAGTAACGTGGTTTAGGGCGGGATATCCGGATGTTACGAACGCAACACAAGAGGCGAAGAAAATAAAATGTGCAGCGCAGGACGGATGCGTATCTGCTGCTCTCAAATCTGTTTTAGCAGAATCTACCATTTCCTTTTTGAAAAAACAAAAAAAAAGCAATCAGCGCTTTGTCCATTTTAACCACGCGGATATGGAGGCTAGTGTTCTGCTGCGTGTCCCTCCTTTATCCGGACGGATTTGATGGGCACAATCCCAGATTGATATTGTGGAGAATTTA
The DNA here is from genome assembly GCA_900303255.1 of Lesueurigobius sanzi. Classification (NCBI taxonomy): domain Eukaryota; kingdom Metazoa; phylum Chordata; class Actinopteri; order Gobiiformes; family Gobiidae; genus Lesueurigobius; species Lesueurigobius sanzi. Next base: position 28,192 of record OMNZ01092019.1, read on the forward strand.
ACTCAGAGTGTTACACATTATCAGTGTTGCCAGATTACCTGAACATGGCCCCTGCTAAATAAATCCAATCAAAATGAAATGTGCAACAAAAGCAACGAGGAAGGAAAGAAGAATGCCATGAGGGCCTTTAAGTGTTTATAAAGTCCATACTTGCATCATTAATAATTATACAAATTGGACAGTGCAGAGTGAATAGGCCCTGTTTTGTCCTCTGAAGCCTGATACAGTAGGTGACGTTTGGAGAGCAGCTTCTCAATGTCACACGGCCAAGTGAACAGACTGCTGAATCACTGCCAGACTCACACACTCACGTGCACGCTCTCACACACTCACGTGCACGCTCTCACACACTCACGTGCACGCTCTCACACACTCACGTGCACGCTCTCACACAGACAGGTGCCGGGATGGTACTCCATTTCAATAGGCTACACGCTAACTCCCCTGTGTGCGAGTCAATGTGAGAACAGGAGCCTGGGTCTGTCAGCAGAAGGTCGTCCACAGTGTCCACACACGGGCCATCTGTGCACGCACCTACAACTGGTACTTATACTCATACTGGTACTTATACTCATACTGGTACTTATACTCATACTGATACACAACCTATTCTCATACTTTAAACATGGGTTCTCATACAGTATATATGTAAAGGAGACATATTTTTCTAAATCAACTTTTTTTTGTTTTGTTGCTTTTAACTATTATTACATTCTCTCGTTAAAACGTATTTCATATTGTTTTCAGTAATCGTCAAATAATCCTGTTTAATTTCACAATCAGAATAGAATTTATTGCCATTGTTTCACAGACTAGGAATTTTCTTCGGTGTTCTTCTTGTGCAACATGAAACATAAACATAAATCTAGCTTGAGAGCAACAGCTGTTTCCGGTTGGAGCTTCACTTCAATGGGCTATATGCACAAAGACCACACGTGACTTCCGACTGGACAGTAAGTTCGGGACGTACCTTCCGTCCCCCATTCATTTGCATTGAGTAGTTAGCATATCTCACACAAATGAAGACTAACCTCAAGATTTGTCAGCGGACAGCGAGTGACTGAGACCATGTGACTGATGCCATGTGACCAGCAGCTGGTTAAAAACATTACGTCGGATGTAACCACTTCATTGGAAGGAACCTCTGTGCTCCGAACGAGAGGTGTTTATGCCTCGAAGCTAACGGCTAACACCAAATAAAAAAATAAACTAGCACAAAGTTTTGAATGAGCTGCACAATAAAGAAGCGGCCTGTCAGCAGTTTAATTATTATTTAGTTGTTTAAATTTTATATTGTTTCTATTGAACATTAGCTCTGAGATAAAAGTTCCTACCTGGATGAAGACGTCAGGCCAGTTTTCACATCCAACATCGTGTTTTTAACACACTGCCACTGACTTGCCATCAGTGAATCGTTGTCCTCCACGTTATCTTCACATATTTATAGATTTGTCTGAGCCCTGCTAAAAATTCAATGCAATTTGATGCAAGACGGAAATGCGCCTCCGGTCATCGAATCAGGAAGTTGGTCACGTGGGCTCACCGTGCATACAGCTCATTGTTGTGATATTGGGCGATACAAAAATAAATAAATTGATTCATAGGCGCCGATAACGTGGGTGCTGCGGGGCTCGAGCACCCAGCCAAATCTTTGAGCACCCAGGCGAATTTGTCCTGAAAGTAGCTTTAATAATAATAATAAATAGTAAATTTAACCTGTATCAGTCTTTTTTTATCGTTTGCGCACACTCGCGGGGGCGCCAGTATTAGATAAATTCCCGCACAGCCACTGTCTGAATACACATCCTTGTTAGCTCAGCGGGCTAGACCAACATACATGTAAGCACAAGGTGACAGGTTCGACCCTCGACCCTCGGCCTAGCCAATTTTTTTTTTTAGAGTCTGACTGGGCACCCACGGGAGAAAACATAAATCAGCGCCTATGAATTGATTGGTTGACAATGAGTTATTAAAATGTAGTACAATGGGGCAGAGGTGTCATCAAAAGAAACAAAGTTGTAAAATAACAGGAAGTAGTTCTTGCTCCGCATTAACCAGCATTAACACTGGCCCACAGCGCCCTCTGCTGGCCACTCCCATGGCAGTCCAGACTGCTTTTGTCTTACTGAGAAACGCAAACTAGAGAGGGATGCTTCCCATCAAAATGAACCAATCTCACGTGGCCTGTCCCATTCCTGTCATAGAAGGAGAACTATGTCCAAACCGTAAGCCTAACCTCCAGTAGTTGTCCGCTGCACGTTGGCCATTTGAAATTGATTCAGTGCAGACAAAAACATGCTCACACAGACAGAGAGGGGGAGGTACATTTATACAAACTACATTTTATATCCTGCAGGCCTTTCAGCGCTGACCCTCTCCAGTGACATTCACAAGCTCTTCAGTAGCACACATGACAGGAGTACATAGAGTACACAGAGTACATGGAGTACATGGAGTACATAGAGTACATGGAGTACATACAGCGATGTATCCACAGTTATTCCCCCTGCGTGTGTTCCCTCTGTCAGCTCCTATGATATACAGACCTCAGTTTGCGTAAAAGCCTCTAATAAAATGAGATTGCATCTTGGAGGAACGCCAATCATCCGGTGGTTTAGGAGTTTCCCTGAATCCAACATGTCAACAGCCCACCAGGAACACTTGAGTCCATCTTTTCAATAGGCTGTTGTTTTGGACATAAAATTCAATTCAATTTATTTTTCAATCCAATTTATTTTGTATAGCCCAAAATCACAACAAAAGTCGCCTCGCAGGACTTCACAAGAAAAAGAAGGTTGGTTTATCCGCTGTCCTTAGACCCTCCGTCTCGTTGAGGAAAAACTCAGAAAACCTATTGGGACAAATGTGTCCAAACTCATTCCAAACACATTTCTAATATCACAGTTTGTCACAGGAATGAGATGTTTCGCTTTCACACTGTTCAGCGTGACTTTTCAAGGCCATTGTAGCAATAACAACACGTTACCTGCTAGATTTTGAGCAAAGAGAAGGCTTTACAATAATGTTTTTTCCCAAATGTCTACTTTTACAATTTACTGAAGGAGGAACTTAGGGAGAGGATGGAGAAGTCAGTGACAGGTCTAACTGACTGAAGGACAGCGCCCAGAAGCTGAACTCTCCCCTTCCCTGCTTCTAACACCCTCTATTATGTAAATATATATTTCATGTCACTCTGTGTATATACTAGGATTCTCTGCGAAAAGTATTCAAGAAATAATAACATTTCCTGAAAATAAGCATATTAATCCTGTGAGTAAGTAAGAAGTCTAGTTTAACAAGTATTTTGGCTCTTTATTACACTTTAAATATAATGATTTTCAAATTGCTTGTGATATTAAGATGTGTTTTGTTACTTAGCAAGTCAAATTAAGGTCAAATAATTATATTCAGAGTAATTAAACCTTTGTACGTATTTGTTTGTGTAGGTTCTCAGTCGTACAGGAGTTGTCCACCGTAGGCAACAAATCTTCACTCTTCATCTGTCCTCTGTAGTTGAAGTGTAGGACGTTTCGATCTTAGTCCAAAGATCGTCATCAGCTACTAAAGACTTGAGCACGCTGTGGGTCTCTTAAGAGTGAACCAGAAGATACTTTGAGAGAGGTGTCAAAGAGGCCATATTTGTTAAAAAAAAAAAAAGAAGAAGAAAATCCAGCTATGAATCGCAATGGAGGACCCCGTTACAAGTTAGACCCAATCTATGACAACTTACTGAGACAGAAACCTATTGGCAATAACAACCTGAGAGTGAAACCATCCCCACTGTCATGCTAATGAGCCTGGACTGGAGTTAGCCCAGAGTGAGACAATAGAGAGATGTTCTAAGATGTTCTCCTACTTTTAGCACCAAGAGAGGAGGGACTTAGAGGTTTCTCCTCCTTCTGGTTCACTCTTAAGAGACCCACAGCGTGCTCAAGTCCTTAGTAGCTGATGATGATCTTTGGATTAAGATCGAAACGTCCTACACTTCAACTACAGACCGAAGAATCTTTGCCTTTGTATGTATTGTTATTTTTGAGAGTAACACATTTTTGATACTTTGCTTGTGCTTTACATGAGATAGAAGTGACAATTAATTGGATTGTATATAAAATACTCTTCATACAGAAATACAGTACATGTCATGTACTCTTAAGTTAAAGTAAGTCCATTATTTTTCACAAATAAGTATCTGTATGAGGTTAGAATTTCCCCAAACACTGTTCAGATTGGTGCCATTGTTCCCAAGGTGAGATGAAAAATACCTCCTCCAGTGTTTTAAAAATAGTTCCAGTGGACACGTCATCGGCGTCTCTTATTTATATATTAAATTATATGAAAGGCTGAGGCATTATACAGGACACGAAACGTTACTAACTATATTGTTATTGCCATATTATACAGTAATTGTGAAATAACATGAAGAACTGACTCTGAAGTGTTACGCTGCCGTGAGAGCGAGAAAACTCATTCCCTCTTGACTCAGAGCGTGCGCAGCTGTCTAGTGTTCTCCCAGCATGCACTCTGTCTTTGCCGATCTTACTAAGCAGATTTGTGTTTGAACTAAGTGCAGCTCTTCTCTAACACATGAATGAATCCTCTCCGCTCAGACAATCTGGAAGTGCCCCCACCGAGCGAAAAGGAGGGCACTGGTCATCACTATCTGCTCTGGTGACGCCGATAACTCAAGTCCCCCCTGGAGCAGCTCATGGGTGAAAGGACGATTTACTTTGTGATAATGGTGCAGAAAGCAAGTGCAGTCGAGACTTTTATCTCTTAAAAACATGAAAAGGCCACAGTGTAACACTTTTACGTATCAGATTTGCACAACTAATAATATAAACAGTTTCTAATGATGAATCAGGCGCCACCTTCTATAAAAGGACATGTGCCAATGTTCAGTAATTCTTGCAATTTAGTACCTTTACATAATCTAACTTTGTTTTATGGGGCTCATATGAGTTCATGTTCATGGGTATGAGATGATCATTTGTTTTTGTGTGTGAGTGGAGGGACAAGGTGGTGAGTGCGAGGGAATGTTTTTTAATCTGTAAAGCACCTTTTGTTACATGTATTGTATGAAAAGCGCTTTATAAATAAAGTTTGATTTGATTTATGCAAAAACAGATTCTTCAGTCTTCATCTGTACTCTGTAGTTGAAGTGTAGGACGTTTTGTTCTTCATCCAAAGAGCTTCGTCAGCACTCAGCAAACCTGAACGCCAGTGGGTCCTACGAAGAACCAGTAGGAGGAGTGCAGAGAGCTTTATATTGGAGAGAGGAAACGACTACTTCATAGAAGGCTTTATCAACACCGCAGAGAAAGCTCTAGTGGCCCTCAGATGGATGTGCGTCTTCATCTCAAAGCCACCAATCACTCATTTGAGGACAGAGGAGTAAAGATTTTAGCAAAAGAAAATAGATGTTTTGAGCAATGAGTGAAAGAAGCAATTTTTGTAAATAATAAAAGTAAAATAAAAAGATAGAAAATCCATCCATGAACCAAAATGTGGGCCTTCGCTTTAATTTAGCACCTTTTTATAACAACATTGTGTGGCCGAAACCATCCCTCTGTCAAGCTAATGAGGCTGGGTCAGAGGCCAGGGCAGGGCCATAGAAAGGTGCGAACAGCCTTAGAACCAAGGCCAGGGTAAGACAATAGGAAGGTAATGAGCGGTGATGGGGTGTGAATAGGGTAAGGTGTTTTTTTTTCTCCAACCTTTAAAACTAAGAGAGATGGGACTCCTCCTACTGGTTCTTCATAAGACCCACTGGTGTTCAAGTTAGCTCAGTGCTGACGAAGCTCATTGGATGAAGAACAAAACGTCCTACACTTGAACTACAGAGTACAGATGAAGAATCTTTTCCTACGATGGACAACTCCTGACAACAGGTTCTAAATAGCAAGTGCAAGTGGAAAATAGCATATACGTAACTATTTGTGGGCATGTTGCACCTAATTGTTTACCATTTGAAACTGTGACTATTATTGTATTCAAATCACAGGTAACTGAGAGAATGAAAAAATGACTCTGCTGCTGCTGATCCACTTTTGCACATGAGCAAACACTTCGTAAATGCCCCAAAGTGTATTATTAACCAATAAGTCAATTAGACATACAAATAATTGTGTACAATTTCAGCTAAAACTACTGATTTGGACCATAAATATTTCTTTAAATTGTCATCGCCATCATCCACGCCCACCACATCTATATCAGGAGGGCGTCTCAGCCACGGACAACTGCCCTGAGGAAGCTGTACCGGATGGACATCGAAACTGTTCTTCTTAAACGTGAGTCCAGTTGTTTTTGTCTCATCTTTTTGATTTAGATTTTTTATTTAAATTGTCACATGTATACAGCGCTTTTCTACCTGCTTTAGGCACACAAAGCACTTTACATCAAGGAACCATTCTTACACCAGTGTATGCAGACACTGGAGGCAAGATGGTGACATTTAATGATCTTGGGCAGAAGAAATAGTCGAGCCATATCATTATTTGAAGAAATTTAGTTTAAATACCAACTGGAATCCAATTGAATCCTTTTAATGACATGTAAGACCTTCATTTGGGTACAATTAAATAACTTTAAATAATTTTTTTTATCATGAAGCCCTATGTTTCTTGATTTTCTTTTAGATTTCATCTGCCATATTTTCAGCGCGCTCCACACTTCAGCCCCACGCATTTGTCCACAGACGTTTAGCATGTACTGATGGGACGGATGGACTGACGGCACAGAGAGCGTATTCATTAGTGGGCGACAGGGATTTTCTGCGGGGCTCACATCCTAGCTACCCCCCGACCAAGCGGTTGCCATGCCGACAGCTGCCGGCGTTCGCGCTGGCGTGGAGAGATCGAGAGATAGAGTTACTTGTGCAGGACCACTTTCGATGATTCAAGTTACAGGCTGCGCTCAACCATCACACCTGCGGAGTTGGATAATACACTCAGGCCTAATGTGCTTACGCAAGAGGACCTTCCACAGAAATGAATAACATTTTGGCCATTTTAAAGGGTCTATTTATTTAATTTTTTTAGCTTTTAATGATGATGTGCTATGTCTTCAACAAAAACATGCCCGGAAAGATCTTTGGTTTCATGCATTGTTTTTGTAATTCTGCATATTTAGTCCGTCTCTCCCCAACGACCACAACACGCCAGCCCACACTCAGATACACGTCACACAAAGTAAAAATGTTCTGCGAGAAAAACTGGAGACAAAGTGCCCGGGAAAAGATGGCTTTTTTGGGGAAGGTGCTCGTTGGTGTTGGGGGACAGAAATTCAAGAAAAATGTTCTGCGTTTTAGACCCCAAACAAGCAAACCTGTTCTGACCCTGTCCCCCGTGGCCAAACTTAACATGTTAGTTTGTCAGCAGTGCGCCCTCTGCTGGGATAATGGACTAATACATTTAATAATCTGTTCAAAACTATGTTATACTACAAAAATATGAATGAATTTATCCTAATGATATAATAAATGAATGGATAGTAACCCTTGTGTGTTCCATTCTAGATTGTATTGATGTGAAGTTCATGACCGAATCTTTTGAACGGCTCTTTGAGGTGAGCGGTCGAACCGGATCTTGACTTATTGGTCCGATTCGGTTCATAAGGTCTTCTAGTAATGATGCTAGTTTCTTTTCTTATAGCCAGACCTGTGTATTCCTCCGGCTGCTTCCTCTGCCTTCCTCAGAAGTGTCACGTGATGTTACTAGCAGATCTTGACTTTTTAAAGTCTGGTCTTTGTGCGTGCCCTCAGTTACAAACAAAGACCAAAGATGCTGTTAGCATTTAGCCTTCTTAGCATATTCCTTTGGCTCCACACGGGGTTGAAGTTAGAAGCCACCAAGCTCTTCCACGTTTCCCTATTTAACCCCTTAAACCCCATCGTGCCAAATTTGGGTCCTGTAGGGTATTAGAGATTAAAGCTGTTTTGGTTGACAGTCCATTCACTATTTTGGGCCCACTGCGCCTTGTGTGTCCAATTTTGGTCCTGTGGGGTATAAGAGGTTAAAGTAAGTCTCGGGGCCCCCATGCAATCTGCATAGGGGGCGCCGTTGAGCGGTTTGTCTTACAGACTTTAAATAACTCAAATATTTGCCAACGGTGATTGTTTGGTAATATAAAATGGAATTTTTGTGAATATTTAGGGGATCAAAATTGGGGTGAAATGTCCACGACAGCAGAAATGCATTTGTCAAGCCTTTATTTGTGGGCAGAAAGACCAACGCAGAGTGACGTGTCTTTGATATGTTGTCACCTACAACAGAGAAGGGCCATAGGATTTTTTTCACAAGTCCATATCAAACAGGTGATTAAATGTACATTTTTCTTGTGACTGTCATACAATGGGAGGTGGGGATGATCACACAGGCCAAAGCGTTCAAAATAGGGCATGGGTCTTATGAAGTTAAATACGGTTATGTGAGTAGTTACACCATCCAAGTATAGTTACACAGAATTAAACATGTCGATTTTAAAAAGTGGTACAATATTGTAAGGCGTAATAACACCCGAGGAGCACTTCGACGTCAGCGCAGTAATATCTTCACAGGGCACGCACAAAGACCAGACAGGTACGCATCAACTCATCTAAGCTCAGGTAAGAACATATCTCAGTATGGAAAAACGGTGGCCTATTCCTTTAAGTTAACTTTATATATTTACCTTGAACAAATCATTGATTGTAGCACACATTTGTATTCGCATACATGTTTTTCAAAGGGTAGTAGACAGTCTAATCATAATTTTGGATAACGGTTTAAAGGTGTGCCTGTCGGCGCTCATTTCTTGGATAATATGACTTTTAAGATGTAAGATCAGCTGTAATGGTCTGTGTCCTTGCATTGTGAATGGCTATTATTGTTCGAAGCTTAGCTAGTCTTTTGAACGGATCCCAAAGACTCACTACTAGATGGAGCTATCCTTTTTCCCATTAGCCTGCGACTCACAGTATACAGGCCAATTAAACTCAACATTCTCCTTCTTAGCGGTAACTTTGCTGATCACATTAAGAAGCCACATAGCACACGTTTACATCTTAATGCTCTTTCGAGGCCGTATAGGACATGGCAACAATTTGATGCCAGCTGTTCCCATGATTACAGTTGTTTCCAAATGTGCTGTTAGCGGTGGGGGAGACTAGGCATTAAGTCTTTCCAAACAGGAAGTGCGGCTCTATGGGAGCTGCCCAGGGACAAACCATTCATCTTTGTGTCAAGTCAGTCGCTGCCCATTGATGCTGTCAGACGTCATGCAAGCTCTCCCTCTCTCTCTCCCTCTCCCTCGCTGCAGTCACATCTCGATTTAACACTATGTCCACACTTCATGTCATCTGTCAACCAGTTGCACAATGCTACCATGCTATTGTTTATGGGCTGTATTTGCTGATGCTTTAATTTCACCACTAAACCTATTTATTATCAAATTTACATGCCTCACGCGTCAGAATCACTCACAAGAATAACTCTCAAGTGCAATATCCTGATGACGAAACGCAGTTTGACCAACACCAAATGAAAGTCCCCAGACCATCTCATTGGTCATTTTGGGGGGTACTCTGTCTGAAAGAACTGAGGATCTCCAGGCTATGAGAAAGAATGTAATGTGAAGTTGAAAATTGTGGCAGGCCCATGTTTTTCCAGCTATACAAATACTAGATCTAGATAAGTTTAAATGACCAAAATTCATTCACGAGTTAAGATTTAGTCGCTCATTTGACCTGATTCTAACCACTTTGTTTCAATTTCTACTTATTTCCTTTTTTATTTAAATGTATTTACCAATGTGGTATGAAAATTTGTCTTGTTTTGACAGTTTTATTTTCTAATTCAAGTGAGATTACCTTAGAATCATTAAAAATGGTTGTGAAATAAACCAAATAACGTAGATGGCAGTAGTAAATGTCTAATCTAGTCAAAAGTGCTCTGTACAAGACTAATATTTTCAAACAATGTTTCTTTTAGTGTTTTTATCATTATTTGAGCTGAAACACCTAAGTCACTTTCTTTAGTGCAGCTTCAGACTAGGGCTGGGAAATATGGGCAACAAATCTTATCACTATTTTCTTTAGTTTAAATCACGATTTCGATCTTATCACAATTCATGTCTATAATGTCTGTTTGGCGACTAAAGCCATCTGCTTCTTCTTGGGTTTAGACCTGGTGTTGTAGTGGTTTAGTCTGTGTTAAGACCTGTTTTAGTCCAGAGTTTTGACCTGATTCCATCATGGTTTAGTCCTGGTTTTATCCTGGTTCAGTCTGTGATATTGTCCAGGTTTAGACCCGATTCAGACCGATCTTTCTCTTGCTTTATTTCTGATTGAGTCCTTGGGTTTAGACCTTGATTTCAGTCTCTACTTTAGGCTACTACTTCTTGGTTTAGTCCTGGTTAAATCCAGATTCAGTCCGTGATATCGTCTGATGTTAAACCTGGTTTAGACGATATGTCGATGTTCCCAAAAAGGCAGATCATCACGAAGATCAGATCACGATTTGATTTTTATCATCATATCACCCAGCCCTACCTCAGACCCACCAGGCAGGCAAATTTGCTTTCAAAAGAAAAATATATTTTTCAGTAGGCTACCTGTTTTCTGTACCAATTTATTTTTCGATACCAGTAGTAGGTATCTTAATTATCTTAATGGTACCCAGCCCTATTTTCATTTTGGAGTTTTTAAGGTTAGTTTGCGAGGAATATGTCTTTAAATCATTTTGGAATCTCAGAAGTGCATTTGGAGTAAAACGCATGAATTATTAAGTTATAGTGGCTGCCTTTAAAAATGTAGCAGACAGTTCATTGACTGGACTCTCACCATCTCTATCCTGAGTTTCCGTATCTTCTCGTCCAAACTCCGCGTGCCCGTATCTTTGCTCGTGTCGTGCGCAACGGTCATCTTATTGACGTCTCCCCGCAGAGACGTGGCGTCCTCCCGCATCCACCTGAGCAGTCCCTCGGGGGTCTTGCGTCCGATTTTCACCTCAATGTCTTTGAGGTCCGGGACGTTCTCACTGGCGGCGCTGTTCTCGTCCATGGTTAATGGGAAATCGTGCGCGTAAAACACCCAAAAGGACCAGATGTTACGTTCTTTACGCGCGTGGATGAATGTTGTTGATGTTGGACTCACTTCCTATCGGCTCTTGCGGAAGGCATCCTCTGCGACTCCAGCTGAGTTGGACTGCGCCAAGAGATAAACAAGCCGACAGCATCAGCGCGGCCACATGTCCCAACAGAAAAAGGCAAAGCAATTACGTCAAACCGCAGTTATTGCCACCGCGTTGTCATTTTTGACGCAAATCCTTTACGCGCTGGATCAAAACAAACTGATGTCCATCAAGTGAAAATAGTAGAGCAATTCGCCAGTAGTCGTTTTGCCATAACAGTAAACTTGAATGTTTTTTTTTTTTAGAAGGATGTCCCTGGTCGAGGGTCTTTGGTTTGTGAGTGATGGGACCCTAAAGGCAGGAGCTACACTGCGCAGAGTCCACCTGCATGATGACAGCGAGCAGTAACCGCAGAGTGGGACCGTACAGTGCGTAGAGGAGAGCCCACGCCTGTCAGGTTACCCACCGTGCACCGAGGCAGAACCCGCTCCCTTCAGAATAAAGGCACAGCCAGGGAGACGGAGGAAATGTCAAAATAAAGCATAGAGTCTAATATAGGAGTGATATGAATGAAATGCAGCAAGACCAATGTGGAAAGTAAAAAGTACAAATTATAGGTACTTTTACTTTGCTTAAGTACATTTTATGATGAATACGTTACTTTTACTTCACTACATTTTAGAGCCTGTATCTGTACTTTCTACTCCACTACATTTTTCAACTGGGTTAAAAGTAAAAGTATTTTATTTTCAAAGTGACCTCTCTACAATGAGCTGGTTTACTCCTTTAGAGCTTGTTAATACCTGGTTTAGTCCTAGTTTAGACCTGGTTCAGACCTGGTTTAAACCTGGTTTAGTCCTAGTTTAGACCTGGTTCAGACCTGGTTTAAACCTGGTTTAGACCTGGTTCAGACCTGGTTTAAACCTGGTTTAGTCCTAGTTTAGACCTGGTTCAGACCTGGTTTAAACCTGGTTTAGACCTGGTTCAGACCTGGTTTAAACCTGGTTTAGTCCTAGTTTAGACCTGGTTTAAACCTGGTTTAGTCCTGCTTTATACCTGGTTTAGACCTGGTTTAGTCCTGGTTTAGTTGCAGTTTAGACCTGGTTTAGTCCTAGTTTAGACCTAGCTTAGTTCTGGTTTAGTTGTGATTTAGACCTGGTTCAGTCCTGGTTTAGTTGTGGTTTAGACCTGGTTTAGTTTAGACCTGGTTAAAGTCCTAGTTTAGACCTGGTTTTGTCCTGGTTTAGTCCTGGTTTAGACCTGGTTTAGTCTTGGTTTAGTCCTGGTTTAGACCTGGTTTAGTCTTGGTTTAGTTTTGTTTTAGTTCTGGTTTAGTTCTGCTCTAGTCCTGGTTTAGTCCGGGTATAGTCCTTGTTTAGACCTGGTTTTGTCCTGGTTTAGTCCTGGTTTAGTCCTAGTTTTCTCTTGCTTTAGTCCTAGTTTAGTCCTGGTTTAGTCCTAGTTTTCTCCTGGTTTAGTCCTGGTTTAGTCCTAGTTTTCTCCTGCTTTAGTCCTGGTTTAGTCCTGGTTTAGACCTGATTTAGTCCTGGTTTAGTCCTGGTTTATTCCTAGTTTTCTCCTGCTTTAGTCCTGGTTTATTCCTAGTTTTCTCCTGCTTTAGTCCTGGTTTATTCCTAGTTTTCTCTTGCTTTAGTCCTGGTTTATTCCTCGTTTTCTCTTGCTTTAGTCCTGGTTTAGTCCTGGTTTATTCCTCGTTTTCTCTTGCTTTAGTCCTGGTTTAGTCCTGGTTTATTCCTCGTTTTCTCTTGCTTTAGTCCTGGTTTATTCCTAGTTTTCTCTTGCTTTAGTCCTGGTTTAGTCCTGGTTTAGTCCTAGTTTTCTCTTGCTTTAGTCCTGGTTTATTCCTGACAGCAGTGAGGGCAGATCAGTATTTGAGCTCAGAACTGAGTTAAACATAAAAACCCCTGAATCACGATGATGACCATGTTCCCACAAAAGCAGATCGTCGTCAT
>OMNZ01092019.1:50683-63111 GCA_900303255.1 Lesueurigobius sanzi
ATACTTTTTGGAGTAATTTTATCACACAGTACTTTTCACTTCTACCTTTTTTGTTATTATAAATAGCGTTACTCTATTTGTAAATAGCCTCCTGTTTTGTGTCTAAAGTTCCTCCTCTGATCATGACATGTCTGAACCTGCTCAAAGCAGAGTGGCTACTAACGAGCAGCAGCTGTCACCTGTTAAAGTCTGATTTAGTCTAAATGTCTACGTTCTATACCACCACTGCTCATTGTTATTCACTCAAAAAATATTTTTGTTAATGAAATCATTTTTAGAAATATGCTGCTGTGGAAGATTTAGAATTTTTGGATCCATTTCGACTGAGATAATATTCTAAAACTGCAGATTTTCTGTGCGTAAGAGTCCTCCTGACTGTTCTTAGGATATGTTCTTCCAGAAGAACTCTTTCAGCTCAGAACACATTTTGTGAATGCCAAAAAGTTCGTAAGTAGGACATAAGAACAAATTTGTGCTTAAGTTTTTTAGGGTGAATGGTAGGTTTTCACTGCGTTGCCATGGAGATGGTTCCATCAGCACCAGACCATCAGAAACCCTAACGAAAATGTATCCTGCGTCATAGAGGCTGCTATGATGGAAAGTAAAGGCACCATCTAACCACCCATATGCAGACATTGGGTCACAACATAGTCAAACACTCTGCCCCATAAAATGTCCCACAATGCACCTTTAAAGCCACACTGCGGAACATTCCAGGTTTCTACAAGAGCGGGAGGAAATGTTGCAAAACATTGAGCGCGCCAGGCTGACCATGAGTTATTAAAATAAAAATGGTTTTGGAAGAGGATTTAACCAAAGTCAAATGGAGACGAACTGATGATGTCCCGCTACCAGCAAAGTTATGGGTCAGGTCCGGTGTGCGGAGAAGCAAAGCCACTGTGGGAATGGCTTTTGTTTATTTTTCACAATGGAAAGCACCTTTAATGCTTATATTTTATTATATTGATTGGTTTGAATGTTATGCAGTGTGGCTTTAAGTATTTAAATCGACTAATTCCACTTAGTTCTTGAGTGGAAAAAAAACCTTTATAATTCGATGCACAATATCTTTTCACAAATATTTACTTTTACAATTTACTGAAGGAAGACAAAACTGATTTCATTTCACCACAAAGGGAAAATATTAGGTACTGGGCCTTTACATATTGTCAGCTCATCTTACTTTTTCATTTATCTAGCTATTTCTTATGTATATTGTTTTCTGAAACACGAAACAAGACATTAAATAATGCCTACGAGAAAATGAGAAGAGAAAGGAAACTTACAAAAAAGACATCTTTTTGTACGAATACTAATCTAAATGCGCAAAACAGCTGGTTGTTTGTGAAATACAGCATGAACCTTCAATCTGAACTTACACACTACATTAAAACTATATTTTAAAGTTGAATTACTGAAGTGTACGGCATTCCACATGAAATATTATCCATGAAGGCAGCCAATAATAGATTTCCCTCTTATTCTGTGGCCTTCAGCTCCAAATGGAGGAAAAGAGAAGCTGGTATTTCAAAATGGCCACCATCTACGTCAGGTACGACATGAGGCACATGCTTTGGCCCGTCTGAAATCTCCTTCGCTCACGTGGATTGTCCTTTGCGCACAGGTTGGACGACATAGTGAAGACCAAAGTGGACTCCGAGTACTCCAGACTGTCCCACTACAACAAAGGGCTGAAGCTGCTCAAAGAGACGCTGGACTCAGGCAGACCACAACACAAGGGTATCAAACCAAACCATTCGACGAGTCTATGTACTGTATGTGGTACTTATTTAGCTTTTGTTGTCGCCGTTTGCCAATATTATGTTTGCAGCAGATCATCAGGCGCGTCAGGTTAATAAACTTTGCGGTGTCCTCATTATTCAGCGTCACAAAGGAGCCACTGACATCAAGAGTGTCGCGCCCTCATTGAAAATCCTGTACATAACGCCAACAATAACACGATACTACTCTTTATATAGAGATCTGCAAAACATTACAATATTAATCTGTAGTTATTCAGGGCCTTTCAAGATGTCCGAGGTGTATTAGGCTTGAAGTGCCCAAAGTGCGGCCCACAAACTAATATTGGTTGGCCTTGGCCCTCAGGTAGGCGTTGGTGATACTAACAAACATTTATACCTCTGTATTTAGTGGGACTTTCTCAATAACTACAAAAACTAGCAAACTAAAAAATATGTAAAAAATGGGCTGGTAAATGTATTCATTTAGATCGCTGTGTCGTCAAAAAAGATAATTGACTTGGAAAAAGCTAAAATTATTATACCTTTTTTTAGAGATTACACATCCTTTTTTTCTAGCAGCAGTTTTTGCAACTTTTTACTACAATATTATCTTTTAGACCAGGAATGTCCGAACTAAAGCAGCTCTGTCTCACACCAAAATATAAGATATTGAAGCTATAATTTTCCACAATTCTTAAACTTGCTGTAAAAATCTCCGGTGATGCGTGCCAATTCAGCGAGAAGCCTGAGGACCAACCAAAATCACCCTGTGGGCCACATTTGGGCCCCTTGTTGCCCCCCTCTAGCCTTAGGCTTCTTTTAGAGTTTCAGAGATGGTACTTTTTATTGAAAGTTTCATAATTCTAGATCAGGGGTAGTAGGCAAGTTTGCTCGACGGAGGGACGATTTTCTTCATAGTCAAAACACCAACGGCTGAACCTCCCAATTGTACCCCAGAATAAAGAACCACTTTCCAGTGTTATTCATCATAAACGATCTAACTGTGCTACAAAAAATAGATATCATGAAGAGTTAAAAAATAATAATAATAAGGTCAACAAGAAATGTCATCTTATTTTAGATGCAATAAGACATATTTTCCTGTTCAAAGTGCAAAAATACATAAACAAATCAAGCTAAAATATTATTTCATACAATACTATTTTACTGATTTTAGATTAGTTTATCCAGTGTGGAGTGTTTTGCCTGGACATTTTAAAGACATTGACAGTATTTTGTTACTTACTTCGTACTTTAACAGATATTCTGGTCGACCAAAATTCACCACTAGCCCATCCGTCCAAGGGAAATGGATCCTTCCTTTAAATTGGTTTTCTCCGAGGTTTCCTCAATTTTTTTTACCATGTGGTTCTTGGTTTTTTGGGTTTTTTTCCTCGCCGCAGAGGAAGGTCTAAGGATGGGGGATACTCTAAGCTTGTTACTCTAAGTGATTTACTTATTCACGGGACATTACATCTGGTCCAGACATTTCATTCGTGTGTGACATTTCATTCGTGTGACTTATTTTTGATCATTCTTGAGTCTGATATTGATTTGTTTTTGTCCATACCGACCTTTGAGATAACTTCTGTTATGATATTGGGCGTTACAAAAATAAATTGATTGATGATTGATTGATATTATATAGGCCAGAGGTTCTATGCACAAGGGCCGGACAAAAACTGACTTTTGATTCAATTACAATGATGAGGAAGATTACAGAAGGTTACAGAAGTTTGTGCCAAGGATTAAGGCACGGAGCTCAGAGTGATGCCCCGTTCATATAACCAACATAACATAATAAATTCATTAGAAAACATGAATTCAGACCTTGACAAAACCTTTTCAGCCTGTATTGTTCTCTGGAGCCTGTGCTCACAGCGCTGAGTGAGAGACGAGCAGAGACAGGGAAGCGAAGGAGGCCTATTTGAACCGGAGAGCGGCTTGGCTGCAGGGCTGGAGCAGAGAAACTCAGCTTCTGGGTGGTATTAACTGTTAAACTCAGTAAAATTAGACATATTTCTACAATTATTTTTGGTGTGGATCCGAGGGTGGGTTTAAGAAGTTATTATTATTATTATTATAGGCCCTGATTATAACCTGAATATCTTACATTTCAGTGAAAGTCGGCACTGCTTGTAAGCCTAAACTAAAGTGTGGCTCCATGGTTAAAACCTCTAGTAAATGCACCCAATTCCTGATTTATAAAGTTTTGCTGCACATACACCGGCAGGAAGGTTAAATGTCTTCACGTAATCAATAACTGTTTCCCCCTTCCCCCTCAGCTCTGGCCTGGTGTTACATTGGCATCATGCTGGAAAGGAAGGATGAGTTTGTCACTGTGCCCATGTCTGTACACGACTGTGGCTATTCGGCGACTGACCCGCTCTCCTGCTACGCAACAGTGAGTCCACATTTACTGATGTTTTACATGAATCAGACGACCTGTAGAGCAGGTGAAATGTATCGAGTGAAGAACTATCCTCCAAATGAATGTGTGCGTTCTGTTGTTGTGGAACCCATAGGAATTCTCTTAGCAGGTAAAGCTAGTTAGACCAGTAGAGCATATGCATTTCGACTTATGTGTTAAAGCAGTGGGGGGGAATCACATTACAACACGTCACAAAGTTGCTTCTATGTTTTCCTTAGTTTCATTTGTGAGGCTATTTATTTCATTGTCTTTTTTTATGTTGCATTTATGATTCATACTCAGTAGTCTGGTTATGGAGACGAACACACATCAAGGAGGGCTTTATGCAATTCTGTTTTTATGCATTTTTAAACAAATTAGGGCTGCAACTAACGATTATTTTGGTCAGACAATCATTTTTGTGATTAATCGATTAATCGTTTGGCTGCAAAAGGAGCACGAAAATCAACAAAGTGATGCTATGACATTTGACAGAGTAAACTTGAAGGTATAATGGGCCTCATTCACGAAACAAACTTACACACAAATTTCTTCTTAAAGCCAACTTCGGAACATTTTTGGCATTCACAAAATTTGTTCTTAGCTGAGGGAGTTCTTCTGGAAGAACAAATCCTAAGAACAGTCAGGAGGACTCTTAAGCACAAAAAAATCTGTAGTTTTAGAATATTATCACAGTCAAAATGGACCCAAAAATTCTTAGCCTTTCACAGCATGAGTACCATTTTTCTTAAAATTATTTCACTTAAAAATATATATTTTGAGAGAATGAAAGTGATGAGAGGTGGTTTAGAGCAGAGATAGTTAGTGTAGACTTTCACAGCTGAGGGCTGCAGCTCGTTAGTTGCTGCTCTGAGTCACACCTGTTGTAATCAGAGGAGAGATCAGCAGTACTGCCTCATGCTCTGGTCATGCCCATATATGGAAGCTAAAGGGCGTGTCTTTGTATTTACATAGTCAATGTAATGTAAATGTCCTGATAATGAGGGGAGTGGTGTTCTTAGTGTCACTTCATGAATTTGGGGCATCTCTCTTTAAGAACAGTTTTGTCTTCTTAAGAACGCTTTGTGAATCAGACCTAAGTTGTACTTAAGAACTTTTTCTCAGGAAAATATCCGTGAATGAAGCCCATTGTCTGTAAGATGCCCTTCGTAAAAGTTTCACATTATGTGAACATGTTATTCCTAAATTGCCTAAATAACCTCTAGAATTCATCCTGGGATGGTGAGAGAAAGTTTCTTTCGGGTTTTGCCATAGATTCTGTCAATTCGAGCTCATTCTGCTCTGATTAGATAATGGTCTTTACATTTATCTAATATGGGACAAAGAGAGGTCAAATATTTACAACAAAATCTTATACACATATTTACAACCTATAGAGTTTTGGAATTAAAAAAAAATTACATTTTGATGTAATTCTTGCTCCCTGAAACGATTAATCGATTGCTAAAATAGTTCACAACTACTTCAATAATCAATTAGTTGTCGATTAATCGATTAGTTGTTTCAGCTCTAAAACAAATGTATCTGAACAAACACCAGAAAACAACATAGGAGGCGAGCAGAAATGCCAAATGCAAGAATAATGACTGGATTAGGCAGTTGTTGCCTCTTTTCCTTAATTATGGCACAAAGTTCTATTTCCATAAGACACAGTTTAAAGGTAAAATGAATGCGACTGTAAGCATTGGTTATTTTAAACCAAAATGCAAATCCCTGCACTGATTAGGTCACAGACGATATGAGTTTTCTGTGTGGGTTCTTAAAAAATACAAATGAGCCAGTTTTTTGAGCGGCTCTTTTAAATGAACGCATCCCAAAGATTTGGCTCCGATTAAAGAGCTAAAAACCCCATCGTTACTGGAGAGGTGCAGTTTCTTAGTTCTAAGTAGTGAGGAGTCTTGCATTATATTTTTTTCTTTTTGCAAATTTGTTTGAGTTTTCTGTGGGAAGTGATTTAGTAATCTATTAATCTGGATGGTGCTCGTCACTTCCAGCTCCAGGAGTTACTGTCCAATCAATAAATTGTCCTAATCTAGTCTGCTTATGCAAACTGGGCTAAGTTTTGTACATTACTTTGTGAATTTAGCATGTTTCTATGGGGAATGAACTGCACTCTGCTGTCCTCTGCTGGCCATTCGTCCCGTCAACCAGTTCTAAATGATTTAATGCTCATTTCTAATCAGTGTAAGTAAGTACATAAGTCAGGTGTAACTTGTGTGTAATTGTGTGCAGGCGATCAACTTGGCGAGTAACGATGCCTTCATCCTGAACATGTTAGCAAAAGTCTTCTTCCTGCTGGGCAAACACGAGATGGCCACAGGAATCTGCAACATGGCCCTGAACGTGCTGCCGGACCCTGAGCTCAACTGGCAGGCCTACTGTACCCGCGCCAAGGTAATACTAGTACTACTACTAGTACTACTACAATGAGACCCCAGGAGAGAGAGAGAGGTCTCACATGTCACTCTTAAGGCGAGACACTGCAGGCCAAACTCATCTTTTTCAATGTTCATGTTTTGGACCAGTCTTCTGTCTTCACATACAGTGCTTTCACAATAAGGAAACACTCCTTATTGAAACTCATTTACAATAAGAAGTCATTATTGCACCGAAAATGCAATTTCTCCACTTTAGTTGCTTCCTCAGACTCCCAACTCTTTTACTTAACACTATTCTGAAGGTTTGTTCAGAGGGATTTTCCTATATTTTATTCCTAGCCTGATCTTTTTTTACAGATTTATCCACCAATTAACTTCAGATATATCAGCAAAATAACACCATACATTAAAACCTGTCTATCCCTTTGTTTTTTTTTTGTTTGTTTTTTTGCAGTTGTGCTCAAAAGTTTACATGCCCTGACATTCTGCCACATTGATAACACAAAAACCTTTATTTCACTCATGGTTAGTGGTTGTGTGAAGCCATTTATTGTCAAAAAAACCTGTTTGTTTACGCTTTTCAACTAGAAACTAGCCAAATGTCCCTGATCAAAAGTTTACATATTGTGCATCTTGAAACAAACATACATTGTCTGTTTCACTCACTCAATTCAAATGTTTTCCCTTCACTGCAGTGTCTTGCCTTGTGTTGCTACGGTCTCTCTTGTAAATGAGACATTGAGTCTCAAGGGACAAACCTGTATGAATAAAGGATTATATACAGTATAAGGCTGTGTGTACTGCTAACATTTTGGTCCATGTCCCTGTAGATTAATGTGATCGTGTATGTGAGAGACCTGGAGAAGGCTAAAAGCGGTGAAGGAGGACTCCCAGACCGCCAGAACCTGACTGAGGCGCGCAAAGACCTGGACAAAGTCATGAGCGTGCGCCCCTGTCTGAGGACCCACCTGGAGATGGCACAGGTACACAATACACTGCCTTAAAATCTGAATTATTTATACATTTTTCATACTTGGTCTCATTTGGAGCAGTGATAATGCATTAGCCACAGAGGGTGCTGTATTATGGTACTGATATGGGTTATTTTCTCAGTTAGGCAGAAGACATGAGGCGATGATGCATTCTCCAATTTGTTTGCCTTTTCACAAACTTTCATGACTATTTTTGTAATGAAAGTGTGTTTTTGTTGTGTTGTCACTTGTCAGCCAGACATTTTAGTTTTGAATTTGATTCATATTTTAGCTAACATGCTAAAGCCATGTGTTTGCTAGCTTACATTGTTTGTAAAGTGGACTCCTGGGGATGGTTGTCACATGGACTGTAATTGGTAAATTTGTATAGATTATGTAGAGGCCTTATTTTGGGGTATTGGATGAATTCCCACATTTTACTAATCTTATAGGCACTATACCTGATTTTTTTTTCATAGCAGTGGAATGAAATTTGTTTTACCCTCCTTTAGTATATTGCAAAGTCAAAAATTCGTGGAAATAATACTGCGCATTTTAACGTAAAGCAATTTGGTCAATTCCATGAATTTACAGGCAATTTTTGTTGCATTTCTGTGACAGTGACCATAAAAAGTGACCCTGCAAGTTGTGAAAAGTGCTTATAAACTCATCTCTGTGAAGAAATGGGATTTTAGAAATGTATGAGGAAAGTTAGGAATGAGTTTGGACCAGAACCTACTATTTAATTTACCTGTTCCCCCTTTCTTTATTTGTAATGAAAAAATCAGGTATAGTGCCTTTAAGAATTGTCTCGAGATCTGAATTTTCAGTCTCACAACAAATCCATCTTGAAAGCTGACAGGTGCGTCTCGTCACAGCCAGTGGTTCGGACCAATGACAACTCGGAGGACTTTGTAGATGCCGCAATTGACTTTGCGTTAAAAAAAAAGGAGCAAGGGGAAGCGCTAGATTGGAAAAGATTGTGCTTTCCCTCTCGACTAGATTTCCGGCTGCGGGTGATGCGTCACATGACTTGATGCTATGATTGGCTGAAACTGCATTTAGGAAGGCGTGTACTAACTGGGGCCCAATCAGCTCGAAGTATTGTACTGATTGTCCCTCCTTTTCACAGACAGTTTGCACAGGAGTCTTTCCAGGTTGATAACGTGGTGTGTTTACATGCCTTCTCACTGTCCCAACCAAATAAACAATATCCATCCATGATCCATCCATCCATTTTCCTCCGCTTTATCCTGGGCCGGGTCACGGAGGCAACAGTCTGAGCAGAGATGCCCAGACTTCCCGATCTACGCACACCTCCTCCTGCTCTTCCTGGGGGATCCCAAGGCGTTCGCAGGCCAGCCAACAATATACAATAAAAAACAATTAATGTTGATAACTCCATTATAGAGACAACCAACCTCACACTGTGACAACCTTTCTTACTGTACATTTGACGGTTAATAATGATTTATTACAATAAGGAAGCACTACTTCAGTCAGGCTTCATCTAATGTGTATATGACTCTGTGGGACGTTCAGTTAATGAGCAGTGGAGGGTTGCATAGTTTACAAAGAAAAGTGATATTTTGTATATGGTCCATCAGCGCGACAAACAGAAAAAATTATTTATGGCGGAGAGTAATCTTAGCTTAGTTCCCAACATGTTAAACATCTTTGCTTGTGTTATTATTGTACTGTATGTCAGCTCAAATAGCAGTAGCAGAGTTGACAGTGGTGAGAAAGTGTGTCTAAGGAGGAGGTTGTGGGCTACATTCCTGGCTAACACATACACGCCTCTGGTTGCTGTCTAAACAATGTCAGGCTTTACAGGTGAGGAAAGTTTTATGTCGGGAACACTTTATTTCAGGGTTCACCTTTAATAAGTTAACCTAGTGCTTTTCTTTACCGCCATAGGCCTATAGTAAACAATGCGATTTTGTGAAAGAGACCTGTTGTTTGTATATAACTAGCGCATTATTATTGATCACTTATTCTCACAGATACATTATTTAAAAGTATATACAGTAAGCCCCATATGCATAATATGTCCACTTTAAGGCAAAGTTTACACAGCGACAAAACTGCAGTAGGTTTGTATCAAAAGCACATATCTGTCACACGACAACACGTCGTTCTCACATCGTTTCCTCTGGCTCCCGGCTCCACTGAATTCGATGAAGTAGGTGGTTTCATTTCTCAGCGGGAGGCCGTTTTCAGACGCTCTGCCTCTTGTGAACTACGCAAAACGAGAACGATGACGTCCTAGTCGCTGGCTACATCATGATCAATAATCATTTGGCTTTCTGGCTTCTGGCTAGTCAAATAACTGTCTGTAAATAATTTACAATGACTTACTTTTACTTTCGATGCACCAGAGTCGCGCCAGAGAGACAAAACAACTAAAAATTTACAGGAAGTTGAAACTGTGATAAACTGTCTTCTTCTGTTTACTCACATGCAAAAGCGTGGGATGTGCACACAGTGCCGTTTGCTAGTCAAAGTACTGCAGTTTCATTGTGCCAAATGAGCTTTTTGACACCTCAGGGTTTTCATATGTAAGCAGGTGGAGAGAGGACGCAACTGCTGCGTTTTACTGGAGATTGTTGCCATAT
Source organism: Lesueurigobius sanzi (assembly GCA_900303255.1). Taxonomy (NCBI): domain Eukaryota; kingdom Metazoa; phylum Chordata; class Actinopteri; order Gobiiformes; family Gobiidae; genus Lesueurigobius; species Lesueurigobius sanzi. Next base: position 60,821 of record OMNZ01092019.1, read on the forward strand.
AAACAGCACCTAAGAACCAATAATTGAAAACTTGTAGTCCAACTTTTTACTTCTAAATGCACCAACATAACCAGCTAACATGTACTCCTCTTAGGTGTATTACTACATGGGAGTGGACGCCTTGCAGGAGAGCCTATTGGTGGACGAAGCCGCCGTGAACAACGCACTGGTCAGTCTCTCCCAGGCCTTGCAGTTCCAACACGGCGACGCTCTCCCGGACCTCCACATCCTCAGGGGGCGCTGTCTGCTGCTGAAAGGCGAGGAACAAAACGCCGTGGACTGCTTCACATGCGCCCTGGAGCTGGAACAGCCCGGCAGCACGGACACTACGGCTCTACACTGCCTCCTACAGGCGCTGCTCACACTCTTCATGCAAACTAACCTCGACCAGAGCCAAGAGACCTGCCCCGCCATTAGCCAGCTGGAAACGCTGGTGAAGAAAGCAGAGGAGCGGTATTCCAAAGACATAGTGAAGGCGGAGTTGAAGCTGCTGTACAGGACTCACCCGGAGGAGGTGGCGGAGCTGGCCCGGGCGCTGATCCGCACCGGGCGTTTGGGGCTGGTGAGGAGGCTTCTGGAGACTGTGGTGCCCAAACAAAAGCCCAAGAGGAAGCCAGTGATCAGGACGTACTCTCTGACATGAACGTGTGAAGAAGGAAGATAGATCCTGAATATAAGAAACACAGTATAGCATTGTAAGACCAGAAACAGTATTTTGTGATATGTATAGACAGGGGCATGCTGGGACATCATTTCAGCCCGGGAGTTTCATCATTTTAGATCAGCCCTCTAACTGTCGGAACTTTAGCTCAACGTCTAGTACGTTTACCTTCTAACTTTAAGGTGGTCGGATCGGTTACCTGTGATGTCTTTCTTTTTTAATGGGCCACACACATGATCTGGGCCGGATGCATCTCCACAGGCAGCAGAGCAAGTAATACAAATGAAATGTATCTTATTTATAAACTTTGTTACACACGGATAATGTTTTTCCAGCCTCTGCCTTTTCTCTGTCTACTGCTGTCTCAGTGTTTGGACTGTACCAACTTATGCTAACTCAGAGGGTGTTTCACTCTATTACAGTGAATGAAACGAAAATGACTTCTGTCTCTGTCATTATTTTATAGATTTACATGAAATAAAAAGTTTGTGTGACATGATTGAGGTGTCTAACAGCAGCCCAGTTAAAGCCTATTGGGTAATCGGGAGACATACCTATAAACTTATGTGTATAGATAAGTTTATAAGATAAGATAAGATAAGATAGTTTTTATTCATCTCACAATGGAGAAATTTACTTGTCACAACAGCTCTTAGGACAGTATCAACACAGGGGGGTGCACAAAGTCAGGAAAAGTGTCATCAAAGAAGCAAAAACAACAGGTAATAGTAATAGTAGTAACAATAAAATAAAATAGAGTAAAGATAGTCTCTTAGTGTATCTCTGTAAATAAACTGTACAAACATCTCTTAAACACTAGATAGATTAAATAAAATAAAATAAAAAATAGAAAAAATAAAAAATAAACTCTAGTTGAATTGTATGAATGGCGTTATCAGCAGGTGATATATAATAAATGACTGTTCAGACGGTTGATAATGTGACATTGCAGATATTGTAAACACAGATGTTATTGCACATAGTATTGTTATTGCACGTGGAGCATACTTATAGGTATGTTTTACACTTGAATCCAGTATTGGCCCACTCACGATTTGGCTAGGCTAGTTCCGCTAACTCAAAATCGAAAAATGCCAGTACTTCCTGTCCTATATCAAGTTGTTAACAAGTATCAGCCAGGAATTTAATGTCCACCACATAATCTTTGGAAAATATGATTTTTCGAATGGGTCCAGGATAATCTTAATAGGTAATTAATGAGGACGGAAAGTTGCAGCACGGTAGCGCAGCGATTAGCGCGTGAGCTTCACAGCAAGAAGGTCCCGGGTTCGATCCCGGGCCAGAACGGGGTCTGTCTGTGTGGAGTTTGCAGAGTTTGAACGATGGGTTAAATGCAGAGGACAAATTTCCCTACAGGGACAATAAAGATGCTCTCTCTCGTTCTTCTTTCTACTGGAAAATTCAGGTTTGCAGAACAAGCGTAGCAAGATCATGCAACGAGCCAATAGCCTTCCATTTCTACAAAGATCCTCTATAGAGCATCGTAGTCCCGCCCACAAGCTCGTCTGTACACACATGCGCCTCGGTGCTGGAAGTAATAATCCCATTCAAAAATTGCATAGACTTTTCGAAAAATTCTAATTGTACGAGTTTAAAAGCACGACGGAGG
>OMNZ01092031.1:5496-19902 GCA_900303255.1 Lesueurigobius sanzi
ATTTGGGGGGAGTTGCACTTGATTTAACTCAACTTACTTAGAATGTAATGACTAATATATTACTGTATTTGGTTTAAGTAATATATTATATTCCTCAGTCACTGAAAAAAAGTCATATATTTCTGTAACTAGTTGGACATAAAGGTACAGATCAGCATGGAAAGCAAAGCGAAAGAGCATACATAAATAAATAAATATATACAGAACAGATATGATGCCCAAAAGGAGGAGGCAGAAGCAAAGCTTGTTAGCACCTACCCCCTTTTACATTCACAGATGAGCAGTAGATATACAGTGCATTCATTAGTTATGATCAAGAAATATGATGTAATACTTTTATTCTAGGGACATTTCCACCATACAACTAGCAATATTAATAACACTTCTGTTTATCCTAAGGCTGAAAATTTTACTAACTCATATAATTTCAGATACCAATCACTGTCGTTATCCACCAGTCACCAATCTATTTAATTCATTCATTTATAATTAGTTGCATATATTATAAGCCATGAAATAAAATTCATTATAATTATATTTGTAATGAGTTACTCCCAACAATGGGCAGAATGGTATGTAAACTTATGCATTTCATAGAATATGAATGATAACACAAACCTCACTCATGGTCAGTGGTCGTGTGTTACATATTGTGCATCTTGAAGCAAACATCAGTTTTGTCAGAGAGTCCTGTATTTCAGCTGAAGTGGGTTTTTCTTTGCTCCTGAACAATTTTCCTTGTTGAAGGCCGTGTAAAGGTCAGATCAGAGCTTTTTGTATCATCATTCATATTGACCAAAAGACTATAAGCGTATGTAAACTTCTGAGAACAACTGTACACTCTGCACCAACTCTGACTCACCACATTCACACACGGAAAGTGAAGGACACAACAACAGTGCGCCAACATACAAACCTCATGGCTATAATACACATGCCGCTTACATTTTTAACTGATTTACACATCAGAACAATTGGAAAAAAGGAGATTAATGTGGTGGCCGCTATATATCCTAAAAACCAAACAAGCAACTGAATAAAAGCACAAAAAGCGTCGGCGAGTTTTTCAGTAAACCTTTATTTCAGTGCATGAACAGAATGCCATGACCAGATTATATCTATTCACCCATTTTGTATCAGTCCCTTAAAAAAATAATGAAACGATTTACATAGGATTCTTATGCATGAAGGCAATTTTATACAGGTGCTGTACAATTTATAAACATTTACAACTACCATGATGTCGAAAGTAAAAAGACTTGTTCATAAAGAGGTCGAAGCAATGCAAGGCCACAGCATCTTAATAAAACGGATAACAGCATGGACACAAAACAGGAACACAGCAAAAAATAATCCACGTTTGAAGACAATAATTTATGGCGAGACACTGCAGGGGAATAGAGAGTGTGTGTGTGTGTGTGGGGGGGGGGGGTAATGATTTTATTTTGTTGATATATTAGATACAACAATTTATTCAAAGGGGATCTTGGATATGTTGGCTAGTTTTTGCATAAACTAGTTATTGGTGAATACATCTGTCAAATTTGTTCTTGCTTTAAAGGGTCTAAAACTCAACAAATCAAGCTAAGAGCCAAATATTGAAAAACCCATCTGAATAAACAAAATAGTAGCACAAGACTGGAAAGTTTGGAGTCTGTAGGTGTTACTAAAGTAGAGTTGTTGTTGCCACAAAGCAAGTAACAAATTTGCTTTGTTACTTGCTTTGTGGCTTCGAGTGCAATAATTACACCCCTCAAAGAGACCAAGCTGGCCCAAAACCTGAAAATGAAAAAAAAAAAAAAAGAAGTGATTTGCCTGCAGTGTCTCCCCAAGTGAGCAAGCCATAAAGGAGCCACTAGATGTCGCTATACACCACAGCATCTAATACAGTCCAAGGCATGGCTCTTCTCGCTGTTAAAACTTCATTCATAACAAAACTTCATTCTAGCTCGTCCCAGTCTTTCCTTCATTAAAACTTCTTCAAAAAAAAAAACCTAAATAAAAACTTCATAATACCAAAAAGTGACAGGCATGATCTTGTTCGTTAAAAAATATTCACACATTTTTTTTCAATCACATTTTGGGTGGGAAAAAAAATCGTATGTCAATCGGAATGAGATTTTGAGGATAGAATAGAGCAAGCAATACCTTTTGTGCGGATATGTCTGAAAATGTCAAGCGATCAGGAGCGGAAATTTACACTATAGTTACAATCACGCTTCCAGTTTAAAATCATAGCCTACTTCATCTGGTGGTGGAATCACTTGGTTAAATAATACGCTGTCAATGCTACAAAATACATATTAGGGCTATTATAGCAGTCTGCGAATGTACATACACAGTGGATGATATGATTCAAGCTTGTGTGGCCATTCGGAAACAAAGAAATAGAATGTATAGATTCATTTATAAAAACAGTATTTCTTCTAAATGTGCCTCGGACGTGGTCAGCGTGCCCAAACATTTCCCCCAGCTCGCTCTACACATCCTATTTCTCGAATTAAAGGAGTGAAATTAATTACTATCATTTAAATGTACACATTATCTGAATAAATTACAATACGCTCTTCATATTATTAACACACAGGAAACGAACGTCATTTAGAACCACAAGTATCTGGTCTGTTGATTGATGCATATAATAAAGCTTGTGAGTGGTCCGCTCACCTCATGTTGAAAGACAAAAAAAGCCATTCAGTCCGTTATATACGCGGAGGTGCAGTCAAAACGATGTCCGTGAAGGCATAAAGGAAAAACGCGAAAAGTGTCCGGCATTTTTGCAGTTCGGTTAAAAACAAAAAGTAAAAAAAAAAAAAAAAAGAAAAAAATCACACAAACCTTCATTGATTCTTAAGTTCTTCATCGCCGAAGAGGTTGCTTTCACGTGAGCTCCACAGTCCCGCCCTTATCCGGACTCTTTCTGGTGCCGGAAGCAAAAATCCCATTCAAAATCTCCATAGACTTTTCGAAAAATTCTAATTGTAAGAGTTTAAAAGCACGGCGGAGGCTAATCAGCTACGTGCTAACTGTTTGCCATAGCGCGGACATTGTACAAGCAAGAAAATACCAAATACTTGAAAACGCAGCAAAATGCTTTTATAACATTTTGGTTTATAACGTTTTGGATGCAAATTTAATTTATTATTGTGTGTTTTATGTCCATAAGTCACCACGTAGCTGATTAGCTGCTATCGTTCTTTTAAACATTTAATATGATTTTTTTTTTTTTTAAGTCTATGCATTTTTGAATGGGATTTCAACTTCCGGCACCGGGGCGGGGCTTGTACCGACGAGCTCCATTGATTTTGAGTCAAGCTAATGTGCCACCTTCATTTCCGGTTCCGGTATTAGCATAGCATAGCATTAGCATCGTAGTTGTGGATGTAACTCGATACATAAAAGCGAGTCAACGGTCCTGTGGATGCTGTTGATGTTTTTTTTCTGGAGGTCCAGGAGGCTCAAACTGTATCAACTTACAAGTACGAGGATAAGTAGGCCATGCTAATGCTATGTTATGCTAACACCGGAACCGGAAATGTAGGTGGCGTTCGTGGAGCTAGCACTAGCTTGACTCGAACGTTTTGCACAGAGTCAATCCATTTAAAAGACATTATTTAAAATCTAGATGGAGGACAGGTCTCAATTACTTGGTTGAATTTGCAGCTCTGGTGTAAAAATACTATAGTATTTCAGTAATGACTCGGTCGATCCACATTACACCCATCGGCACAAGTTAAACTAAAGATCAGCTGGATTTTAGAGAATGAAAAGTGGACTGCTAAAATACTCTACCAATGGAACAAGCATTTCTGCACTAACAATAAGAAAAAGCATACAATTCCAAGACATTTTAGATTTATTATCACATTTTACACGCAATGTGATGTTTTCTCTCAGTTTAAGTGCAAAAATACTAACAAAAAAATATCTCATCACACTCAAAATTAGTTAAACCTTCTGTTGAATTTTGTTGAAATAAGATTGTTGATATTTTTCTTGATTGAAGTGTAATAAAGCTAACCCTTTAGCGGATTTCTTGAAATGCATTACCCAAATCAAGGGCAACTTCACTTATTTCTACATGACATTTTGCTGTGTACTGTCATAATAAACAATATATAAGTGCATATGACAGATTAGCCATTTCACTGGTACATAGTTAGAATGGTATCAACTACATTTAAGACGTCGTGACTTTTATGAGTTTTTTTCTGGTTTGACTTTTTTATAGATGAGATTCGTATTTTTCAAAATGTCATTTACATTTTCGTCAACTTCTTTTCCATAAAATTTCCACTTTGCCGTTTGATTAATACTTAACCACCAGCATCTCACCAAAGTCATTTTAGAAAAAACAAAAGCCATGATGAATTGAACTTGTCTGTGGACTTAAATGATCACAAAGTAATCGGTTTCAACAATCGTTAATTTCCTGTTTAGTTTTTCATTTTTATAACCTACCGCGATCGATCCCTGCCCTCCATCTGAAATTTCAAATTCTAAAACCGAAACGCAACCTTTTCAAAGTTTCACAGTGGCTGCAATGTTGACTTCTGCAGTTTTGTTCCTTCATTTTCTTGGCACCAAATCGCCCCCAAAAAAATAATTACAAAAAGTAAATTCATGCTTGGAAGTAGGTGAGTAGACCAAGGCAGACTGAGTGAGAGTGAACAACTTACTCCATTGGTTACACAGTGATTTGTCTAAAAATATATTTATATATATAGAACTTGCTACTTTTTTTTCATCTAGATCTTCGTAAAAGGCTCAGTTTTAGATTCCTTCATGGGACGCATCCATGTGGGACTGGATCTTGGCCGTACTCGGGACTTTCCACGGGCCGGGGGTGATCTGCGCCTTCTTTGCGGCCGCCATAGTCGCGGCCGCCGAAGTCCCGTTGGTTAAGCTGGGATCCTGGACGCTGCTGCTCGACCCTCTCGGCTCTCTCCGATCCTCGTTGTAATTCCTAGCCTCCCTGTGTTCCTTATCCCTCTTGGTCCTCCTCTCCAGCGTTCCGCCCTCTCCCTCGGACGCGACCCTCTCCCGAGATCGGTAGAAATCTTGATCAATTGCTTTGTTCTTGCGCCTTTCGTTGGTGTTGGTGTTCGTACCTCTGTTTTTTTCCGCGACATCGTCGGTGTGCCGCCACTCCTCGGCCGGGGGTCTGTACGGCTGCTGCCCCCCCGGACGCCTCGGACTTTGCGGGTCCTTCTTCGGGCTCGTGGATCTCCGCTCCTTCCTCTCTTTCCTCTCCGAAGTCATATCCTCCATTGAGCCGCTTGCGTTGGGTCTTTCAGTCTTCCTGGGGCTGTTCGAAAGCTCTGCGAAATCTAACTTCCCCTCGCTATGCCTTTGCGGGCTGGCCTGGTTGGCGACTTTCCTGTTCGGGGAGCTGGGAGTCGCCGGGTTGTGGTGTTTGGGTCGGGTCCCGGAGGTTTCTTCGACGGTTTTGGAGTTGGGAGAGAGCTCGGCGAAGGAGGCGGAGGACGGAGAGGCCGGAGACGATTGGCCCTCGGACGTGGGGAGTCTGGGGAAGCTTGAGGTCTGAGTCGTTGCTTTGTCTTTTGAATCTAGAATATGGACAAGACAGTGAGACACACTGCTGCTTGATAGACACACACAAAAAACGGTCAATAAATTGGGATATTATTTGTGGAAAAGTGTTTTAGTAGTTCAATTTTATGTGCACATTGGGTTCATTTAGGGTTGAGATAGGTAACCAGAGAGATCGAGAGAGTCTCTGTAAAGACTATGGTGTAGCTTTTTTGTTTTGATGGTATGGTATGTGATGTGATCTGCTCCACGCCTTTCCACTTGATTGTACCTTTTGCACCTTTTCCACAAGTCTTCAGTAGTTTTTGCATATTTTTGTTTTCCTTTTCATTGGAGCGGATTTTGTTTTTAATTTTTTAAAATTTTGATTTTGCATTGTGCACTATGTACGTCCACTGGGTCGCTAAAAGGTCAAATAAGCAAAACTATCAAGGTTTTTTTCTTTCACATAAAAAGTAACAGTTCATCTTTAAAAATATCTTTTTGATATGTTTGTGGGGTTATTTGTTACAGAACGCTGCCTCGCTACACATAGCCTTTTTGTCAGAGGCATGCACTAATACAGTATCTGGGTCAGTCTCACAGAGGCATTATTTGAATTTATAAAATGTAAAATATCAATGCACAGACATCCTAATGACAGATTTTAAGCCTGGTTTTAAGATTTATATGCATGATATGACCACTTTAAAGCTTCACGCCAGATTATAACTTCAGCTAGTTTCCATCTGCAGTCCCGAAAGCCTAGGTCACAACCGGTCGTATGGGCTCGTACGGCCGGTCTACGGGCAAAAAAAATCGCAAGAACGCACATGTGACATGCTGAATTTCAAGCCGCAGAGGTTCTTTGTCATGTCAAAGAAACTCTACGGGCGTCTACCGTTTTTTCAGGTTGCAAGACGAACTTACGTTGTTGTGCGTCGTCTGTAGGGCCAACGTGTGTCTTTTCGTATGTTTTGTATGAAACATTTTCATACGTCGCACTTTCGGACTCCATATATGTGTCGTACATCACACTTGCACCCCACATAGGGCCAACGCATGTTCAAATATCTCCTATGTCCTCCATACCTGCCGAGTAAGACTGTTGTGAGTTGCCCCTACGGCGAGAGTGCATCAATCGCATAAAAACTCCAATATATAAAGCTTCAGAGGAGCTTATGGCCATTTGAACCAGTCAGCGAGCTGCTTCTGTGAGGCTGGGGAATTTATTATTATTATTTTTATTTTTTTCTACTGTCATCTTCTGGTGTAAGTTCGTATAACACCAGAAACTAGTGCCACACAGCAAAACTATGAAAACAATGAAATGAAGTTATTACATTTACGCATTTACCTGTGTTGTTTAGTTTCTGGTGCTATCCCAAATTTACGCCAGAAGATGACAGTAGTGGCACTTCCTAAGCCGTTGGGTGTACTAGGGTGCGAGGTGATCTTACGCCACAATCACGTTCTCCACGAACCAAAAAAAACTTAGATGTACGACTTTTAGGAAACGCCAAAAAGTCGTACATCCGGTTGTGACCTAGGCTTAAGCAGGCGAGTCTTCTTATTGAATATTGAAGTTCTACTTGGAACCTTGTTAAGACTGTATATTATATGTGCTATATTTGTCATCCATTAAAATCTCCCATGTGTATACAAAATTGAACTACTAAAATAAACAGGCTTTTCCATTATAATAGAATTTATTGACATGCACAAAATGCCTAGCCTGACCAACCATCACAGCTATTTTTGCAATTTTGAAGCACAATTCTATGCGGCAACAACGAAGTACAGCTGTAAAAAATGTGTGAGATTACAAGAAATCCAAATTCAGAGTGTACTGTATATAAACGTTACTCGTCAAAGCAGATAATGCATAAGGATTGGTTTGTAGCTTTACTTTCTCTTAGCAGTGCATGGCTGGTCAGGCTAATCAGCAAATAAATGTATGTCATGTCATGCAAGACAAGCACAAAGAAAAATACACCTCTCAAAGCTTTATGTCATGTTCCTCTAAACAGTAACCTTGTTTGCGGATCAGTGCAAAAGGCACTAAAGCACTCGCCCTCGTTCTGACATTTCAATTTTCCTCATGGTCTGATAAGAACTGCACAGCAAATACGCGACAGAGACAGAAACAGCGAAGAGTGATGGGCTTCAGTGGAATGAGGTTTTGAATTTCGAGGAGCAACATATATTCTTCTTTGATTTTAAAAACAAGAAATGAAAGTAGATGCCAGTGAATGCACCTTGAGCTTTAACATTTCAACATGGTCAGTTAGGTTTAGATTCAAGGATGCGTTTTCAACTGCGTCCTGAAAACTAAGATGATTTTTTTCCCCAGAACAAACTGCTTTGATTTAAGGGGAGACACAGCAGGCAAAACTATTTTTTTTCTTTTATATTTAGGTTTTGGGCCTATAAACAAAATAAATGACCTAATCTTTATAATAAGGAGTGTAATTATTGCACCGATTCAACTTTCTCCCTAGAACTATATGGGACGGCTTGTGGCAACATCTCTACTTTAGCAGCTTCTACAGACTCCAAACTTGCCAGTCTGGTACTTAACAATAGTTTTGAAGGTTTGTTCAGAGGGATTTTTCAATATTTAATTTCTAGCCTGGTTTATTTAGTGTTGAACCCAAAAACAACAAGGCGATATTTGATCTAATAACTTACCTATTCAAAAACTAAACAAGATACCCAAAAACAAAATAAAACCATACATTTAAAAATGGCTCTATCCATTATGTAGAATTTATTGCCAAAATATTGTCAGTTTTGTAAATTTTTATGCATAAATCAACTTATTGGTGAATAAATATGTAAACATTCTAATTTTGCCTTATTTTTGGGGCTAAAGAATGAAATATTGGAAAATCACGCTGAACAAACCTTCAAAATATTGTTAGCTGTAGGAGCTACTAAAGAGGAGATGTTAGTGCAATAATTAGACTCCATAATATGAAGATTAGGCCATTTATTTGTTCCCAGGTGAAAGTACAAATCTTAAGAGAACAAACTGGCCCTAATCCTGAAAACAGAAAAAAATAGTTTTGCCTGCAGTATCTCCCATAAAGAAACTATTACAAGTATAACTATAAGTATCAGTATTATTAATATAAATGTATAGTACTAGCGTTGCAACACCAGTGGAAGCATTTGTTGTATTAGCACTGAGTATGATCTACAAAAGTACACAATGCACTCAATACTTTTGGACTCTAGCCCAGATAAGCACTCTTTCAATAATTTAATTTAATTCAAAAAAGCCATTTAATAGAGTGCAAATTTGTGATACTTTGCCTATAGCTTTTCAAACCAATACAATATCCAAAACAGAAAGATGGAGGTGACGTGAAGGTGAATGGCACTTTGACAAAGAGTGTGTTGGAAGTGAGAAGTTGAGAGTTACCAAAGTTATTATGGACAGACGGAGAAAAGCAGTGATTCCTTTAGTGAAGCTCTGGTTTCATGTAGAAGCACAGGGTGGAAGTAGAAGAGTTCAGACCTACAGGAGGAGAGAGACAGAGGTAGAGCGCCGTGCTGTGCCCAGTCAGAGCAGGAAGCAACAGACGTGGGTAGGAGCCAACTACACTCGCACAATCAGATTCAATTATCGACCAAGTTTGAAGATATCGTGCTTTCAGATAAGTTTTATAACACCATACTTTCAAATTCATAAGGATTTATGTACTTTCTTACTTTTGTCATTTCTTTTAGGGATTATTATTAATAAATGACCTGAAGTATGTCATGTTTTGTTTGTCTGATTACGTCAATATTCAATCAAAAAATTCAATGTCCAAATATTTATTCAGTTCTTGAGTAACATTTGCATCAAATATTTCTAAAAATGAAAAAATCCTGCACACTTACCGTATTTTCCGGACTATAAGGTGCACTTTTTCTCATAGTTTGGCTGGTCCTGTGACTCAGGTGCGACTTATATATTAATTAATATGTTACGTTAACATACCAGACACCTTTTCAGTTTGTTGTTTATGCTTTGTGTAGCTGAATAACCATCCATGTGTTACATTAGCATACCGTACACCTATTCAGCCTGTTGTTCTCTATTCTATTGTTATTATTAAACTTGACTTTCAAGATGAAATGTCTGTTCCTGGTCTCGGATGTTGTAAAATACATTTCCTTATAGCAACTTATAGTCCAGTGCAACTTGTATATGTTTTTTTCTTCTTCATTATGCATTTTTTGGCTGGTGCGACTTACACTCCGGTGCGAATTATAGTCCAGAAAATACGGTACTCCAACAAACTGCATTTAATATTGCCACAGCGTTGATACAATATTTGTCAACTGGGCAGGTTTTAGATTTGATGTAACTCTAGAACGTTTCAATAGTCATCCAACTATCATCATCAGCTAGGAGTTGAGACTGGAATCGACTGGGCTTATATACACAGCTGCAGGTGATGACCCATTAGGCCACACCTGTGGTCGGTCTGTGTTGCCAGATAACATGGTAGACTTTACCAGCCACGTACCAATTCCAGGCTGTCTCTACAACTAGTTTACGTACTGTTGGTTCACGTTTAAACATCCAGGTCAATGATACTGAATATTCATGACATTTTAGACTTAGTTTTTAACTCTGCTCGAGAAACATTATTCCAAAGTTTCATCTTAGCGTCTCTACCCACGTCTGAGAGCAAGGCAGATAAAAGCACAATCAAAAATAGAAAGAGAGAGAAGCTGCAAATACAACATGCACAGATAAAAAGGGGTTTTGGCATTCTCTGGTCTGTACAGTGTAAAAGGGGCGGGGCAGCAGGGGCCGCGGTGGACTCACTGTGGTCTGGGACTAAGCCCTGTCCCGGTCTCAGCAGCAGGTGGACCTTGGTGCCTCCGGCCTGGATCAGCTCGATGGCCCGAGTGTGAGTGATGCCCTGGGTCGCCTCCCCATTGATCTCCACGATCTGATCTCCAACCTGCACAGACCGCACAATGAAATGGCTCCAATGACAATGGAGTGGATGAATGGCTAGGCTCATTTACAAAAAACAAACAAATTATCTCATCCTCTGTGAGGAGAAGGGAGGAGAGAGGTCGTCTCTGGGAGGATTTGTCCTCTGAGATTGAAGAAAATGACTCAACACCCGATGCCCCATCTTTACCAGACCAATAAAGATATTTAACCTCAGAGCACCAATGTGAGCCTTTCTACATTTACTAAGGAGTCCTGCTCTTTCCAGTGGTAAAGTTGGTGTCTCGAGATCACATTTTAAAAGTTTAATGGCTTATAAATAAAAAATAATGAAGTACTACAGTCCTACATGAGTTCATTATCTCACAGTTTGATCGATCTGGTGTTTTTGTTGTAAATGTATGAAGGTCAGAAATGAAGCACAAATGCAATATATATTAGGCAGGGCTACTTATAACATTATACAAGATTGAATCCTATACGGTACACCATGCTAAACTCCACAACGTATAGAACAAACTCAAACTACTGAGGATCTAGAACTGCTCAAAGATTGGGAATTTCCAGAAGCCATGATTTTTGGTCTTTTTTCCCCCAGAAACTACAAAAGACAAGTTTGGAGCAAATCTGAGATGTTTGATTTCACGTGGAATCACCCTTCACACAAAAAGAGTCCTCAAAATGTCCTGTATTTTTGACTGCCAAATATTAATAAAGGGTAGAACCAGGTTTAACTTCATGGTTTGATTTTTTTGATATATCACTTGCAACAAATCTTACTCCACTAAAACAAAAATCTGTTATAGGGCCATTTAACGGAGAAAACTAGCCAAAAATCAGAAAATTGACTACTGTATGAAAAATGGATTCTCGCCTCATTTCTCGCCTTAACAATGCTATAAACTGGTGGTTTTCAAACGTTTCACACCAAGTACCACCTCATAAAAGATTTTACCTTCCAAGTACCACCCGGCCTAGATATGGATCAAATCAGAATTAAAATTGGATACAAAATAGGCCTGCAAAAACCCTGAACTCTGTGTAAACCATGGCTAAACAAGAAAAACACTTACTGAAGCATAAAAACAATAATGTCTAAAATCCCTGAGTACCACCTGAAGAAGCCCAGAGTACCACCACTACAACACTGCCATAAACTATGAATACTCCTCACGTGTATCCTGCCGTCTTTCAGCGCAGGTCCGTCCTCCGCGAGCCTCAGGATGAAGAGGCCCATGTTGTACTCTTTCCCTCCTCTCAGGCTGAAACCGAAGCCTCTGTGACTGCGATCCAGCTCCACGACAAAACATCCCTGAAAAAAACACACCAGCGACACAAACATGTGTAGTCCATCATCGGTGTGAAGGTGGATCCGCTTTCTGTCGTTTTGTCTCACCTGTTTGGGGCCCGACATGATGATTTGTCCCGTGTCTCTTGAGAGGTTATTCAGCTCGGACTCACCATTCCTGCCAAAAGTACAAAAAAACATGTATTAAAGTCATACCGCGTAACATTCCAGGTTATACTGTAATGCAGCTATGTCACTAGATCAACTCAAATGTAAAACAACAACAACAAAACAACCCACAAAACATAAACAAGCATTTCAGCGATCACCAAATGTGCATCTAATGTGTTTTTTCCATAAGAGTTGAAGGGGAAAGGCATGTGAGACTGGTTCGTTTGCATTTCTCCATAGTTAAGGTGAAAAATGGTTGGGGCTGCCTTGGGAGTGGCCACCAGAGGCGCTGTGGGGCTATGTTCATGCTGATTAATGCAGAGCAAGAAATACTGTCTGCTTTTCAGCAACTTTTCACTGTAACATAGTGTTACGCGATCGCCAAATGATTTTCAAACAAGAAATATGTGCCGTATTTTCCGGACTATAAGTCACACATTCTCATAGTTTGGCTGGTCCTGTGACTTGTACTCAGGTGTGACTTATATATTAATTAATATGTTACGTTAACATACCAAACACATATTCAGTTGGTTGTTTATGCTTCGTGTAGCTGAATAACCATCCATGTGTTTCGTTAGCATACCATACAGCTATTCAGCCTGTTGTTCTCTATTCTATTGTTATTATTATAAATTGCCTTTCAAGATGAAATGTCTTGTCTTGGTCTCAGATTTTATAAAATAAATTTCCCCCCAAAAATGCGACTTATAGTCCAGTGCAACTTATATATGTTTTTTTCTTCTTCATTATGCATTTTTTGGCTGGTGCGACTTATAGTCCGGAAAATACGGTACATGGTTTTGGTTTTATTCGCTAAGTGAGTCTCCTACCGGAAACAGCTGTTGCTAATAAGCTAGCTCTGTTTTGCTAAACATTTAGCTCAACTTTAAAGGTACTGTACCTGATTTTAACCTTAGTTAGTCAAAATGTGACAAAATAGGTATTTTTACCGTCATGGCCGTCCTTTGGAGTCAGGTAAACCCCTTTTCGTCACATATTGACTAATTGGGTTGACCATACACAATACCAACAAATCATAATACAATGAAGACTTCACGCATCAGGCTTATTTTTTCCACAAGTTGCTGCGTTACTTTTATGTGCCAAAAATAATGTTTCACAACAAAAAGAAAAAAATGTCAGGTATAGTGCCTTTCAGTTGCCGTAGTTATAATTGTTTCATTTCTTTCCCCTCACTCCCCCAAACAGCTCCAACAAGCAAACAGCTCCAGACCCCAGTCCTGAAATAGCCCGAGTTGGGGGCGGCTTGGACCCCGTTTGGGTGCTTTACATTAAAATTCAAAGTCCTGTTTTGCCTTATACAGTGCTGATAACAGAAGAACTTGACATGTCGGGGCTCATTACAACGCTTTCCACAGCCACAAAGACCTGGTACCTGAAGGCCTGCCTGACTGCTGTGGTTATTTTACAACAGTACACTCCCTGCTCGTATCTGCCCCGGCCTGACCTCGGCGGCGTGCGCTGGAGATTAGGTTATGGGACGGACACGGCACTAAATGGGGAGAAAGTACATGAAAAAACGTGCGCCAGAGTGCTGAATTCCCGCTGCTGCAGGGGATTAAAGCAGTCTGACACAGGTAATCTCATTTATAACCGAAAGATCAAAGTGCTGCCCAACACAGCGTGTTACAACGGCTCTCTTTGTCTTCGCTTTACCGTGCTAACAGCGTGCATCAGGGATTTTCTGTCTGCCCGGATAATAAGTGGAGAGAGGCCACAGGAGATCGTTACGGACCTCCGAGGGGATTTGGGGCTAATTTATGGTTCAAGTAGCACAACGTTGTGTTAGATTCTGGAGTAGAGTCATATAAAGCTGGTGTGTGGGAGTGGAGAGATAGTGATGTACCTGTCTGTGTGGCTGGGAGGCTGCTGGCCCACGGCTCGGTGCTGCACTGAAGGACTGTGTTTGGCCGAGTTGGTCCCGGACGGTGGAGTGCTTTCTGTAAATATACAACACAACAACACGTCTGCTTTAATTCCAAGTACACCAGTTTTCTCTACTCACTTGCAGTGTGTGGTCTTAAATTTAAACTAATTACATACAGTCGTGCTCAAAAGTTTAGGCATTTCATAGAATATGAATGATAGCACAAAAGCCTTTATTTCACTCATGGTTAGTGGTTGCGTGATCAAAGGTTTACATATTGTGCATCTTGAAACAAACATACATTTTGTCAGAGAGTCCTGTATTTCAGCTGAAGTGAGTTTTTCTTTGCTCCTGAACAATTTTCCTGGCAGTTGTTGAAGGTCATGTAAACGTTGGATCAGGGACATTTGAGTAGTTTCTGTTTCATTATGATTTCAAAAGAGGAAACTAAGTTCTTTGACAATAAATGGCTTCGCACAACCACGAACCATGAGTGGGAAAGAAGATCTTGTGTTATCCTTCATACTATTCTATGAAAAATGGCCAAAAGATTAAAAGGGG
>OMNZ01092036.1:0-14097 GCA_900303255.1 Lesueurigobius sanzi
GAAAATCTGTGTTGCCCAGCGACAACCCCAAAACATCACTGCTCTAGAGGAGATCTGCATGGAGGAATGGGCCAAAATACCAGCAACAGTGTGTGAAAACCTTGTGAAGACTTACAGAAAACGTTTAACCTCTGTCATTGCCAAAAAAGGGAATATAATAAAGTATTGAGATGAACGTTTTTTATTGACCAAATACTTATTTTCCACCATAATTTGCAAGAAATTCTTTAAAAATCAGACAATGGGATTTTCTGGTTCACATTATGTCTCTCATCGTTGAGATGTATCTATGAAGAAAATTATAGGCCTCTCTCATCTTTTTAAGTGGGAGAACTTGCACAATTGGTGGCTGACTAAATACTTTTTTCCCCCACTGTATTACCTAACTTGCCACTAGGATTAGATTTGTGTTTTCAGAATAGTTAAGTTTACCAGTGATAGTGAACATAGAAGAGGCATAGCCCAGTGGGATGAAGTTTTCCTTCCCTCTCTGGTGGTAGATGACCAGCTCCATGTTGTAGGAGCCCATGGGAATGTTCTCTGTTCCAATGGAGAGAGAGGAGGAAGGACCGTCCGCCACCTGCCAAAAACGACCTGGAAATACAGCAATGAGTCAAGTTAGTGTCACAGAGAATTGATTGATATACATTCTGAAAGCATAGACATTACCCTTCTGCCAGAATCTTAGTCAGGAGGATCTAAATGGAGGTTTTAGCACAGATCGGTGGTCAGTGCTGCCAAACATTGAACTTGGTTAATTTAAGAGAGGTTTAAACCTTTCCCCACACCTGTATTTAGACTGGAACCTTAATGCAAACGCTGCCAAACGGGCCACCAACAATGGTTTTGAGGGCTGCATTTGGAGATGTGGAGCCAGGCTTATGGTCAGAATCACCTGTTGGAGGAATTAACCTATTGTGCATACTTTTAGTTGATGGGGGATACCAGAGCACCCAGAGGAAACCCATCCAGACACGAGGAGAACATGCAAACACCACACAGAACGGCCATCACGGTCCAGGAATCAAGTGCAGACCTTCTTAGTGTGAGGCAAAAATGCTAACCACTCAGTTACCGTGCCCCCTGACTAACTAAATGTTGAAGGTATAGGCCCTTGATTGTGTGTAAGAATCAAAATACAAAACACTTTAGTTAGGGCTTATTAGTGAAGTGAAAGCAAAAAGTAGATATCTCCAAATTGTTTTACCTTGTAGCACTAACACTGCATTGTATACTGTGTTGTCATTTATAAAGTACTTGCTGAAGGACAAGTCATTCTTTGATACAGTTATTTAAAACAGTGCTGCTCCTAAGTGGTTTTAAGGAGTCAGAGCCTTTAATAAGTATTATACAGGAATAATGCAGTCAAACAAATCAAAAGTCGTAAATCTCACTAGATTAACAACTGGGCACCTACCCCATGTCTTCCACACATACACATAGCGCTGTGGTCTCCTCTGGGCACTGAAGGGCGTCCCGTCGGGGAACACTCCTGTGCCCTGGGAGTCTGGATACACCGGCTGCCCCGCCTGATACTGCTGCCCTGGGGGACATAAACATGGGTGCAGTCAGAAACATTGAAATGTTCATGTTTGATTGTTGTGTAAAGGTATTTGTGTGCCTTGTGTTATTGTAAACTCTATAAATGAACTTTGAGTGAATTGAAAAGGGTACATAATACTGTAAATATTTTTAAACATAAGGAACTGAATTATCAGAGTCCTTTTTTGAAATACAGTATAAACTTTCATCTTTTAGGACAAAATATGCTCATTTTTTTTGTAAAATTGAATTCCAGTGACTATAATAGTGGTTACCTACAAACAAAGATATAAATTTAGAATGGATTTTTATTGTTTGTTTTTTAAAGCTTTGAATGGACTGGCCCCTCAATATTTCACATCCAAGTTTACACTCTGAGGTCCAAGGGTCCATCCTAGCTCGTGGTGCCTGAGACCAGACTTAAATCCAGTGGGGGACAGCACCCACGGTGTTTCATGTCTCATCGACCCACTTTTATGTTTATATATACTATGAATTATTTAATTCTCATGTGCAGCACTTTGGAAACTCTTGTTTATAAAATGTGCTATAGAAATAAAAATTGCATTGGTTAGTTGGAGTAGTTCTAGTAGTAGAACAAGCTAACTAATTCATGAAATAGTAGTCGCAGCAGAATCAGAATGGTCTTTATTGCCATTGTCAATGAAAGGTTTCACAGACCTTTCCATGACATTTAAAAATGTGAAAAAATATGTAATAACATTGTATATGTATTTTCGCTGCCCTCTCTGCCTTCCCCCTCTCACCTGTCCCCAGTAAATTTTAAACCTAGCTTTTTAGGGTCTGAAGAGAATAGAACGTATGAGCATATGTCTCATAGATAACATGGTATAATGGGGGGCCTGGGAGTCCTCCCCCGTGAACATTTTGAAATATCAGATCATTTTTCCTGTGTTCTGAAACGATCTAGACCAGCTTTTATTTTAATCATGTGGTACTCTCACACAAGGTCCTGTATTATATACTGTATAAACCTAGAGGTTTGCAGTTATGCAGTTATGCACTTTATCAATAGGCTTAAGCATAGTCCAATAATTATAATTATTATATTGGTACAAGCTGATTGTTGAGTCTAGAAGAATCTGAGAGGAATCAATTTAAAATGAATTACCTGTATATGTGTATCATTGTATTCCTTATTGCACTTACCACCCACTCTGTATTTAAATTTTCTATTTCAATACTTACTTATTTTATTTCTTAAGAGGTTGTTTTTTTTATGTAAATTTTGAATATTGTTGTGCTGTAATAATGGCCAATGGAAATGTGGGGGGAAAGGGGAGAAAAAATGTATATCCTGTGCTACTAAAATGATTGTTGATACCACTACAGTCGATAAAAGAGCTGATCACAAAAAACAAAATAATTCATAATGATTAAGAAAAGTCAATCATGTAGAAAATATAAAAAATAATCAAATGATTAGGGCTAATGTGTTTCCCATTAAAACTGTAAGATATCCAATTCTCTGTCATTTTAAAGGATAAAATAGTTTATTTCAGGACATTTGACATTATTCCCATGTGTTTTCCATGACTAGTAAAGAGATGTTATTTTCCAGGGTTTTAAGGTTTTCCAGGAACGAACAGGAACCCTGTCATAATAAAATATGATGAAAGGGAAGAGTGCAGATAAAATCTTTCAGTGTCATACGCACAGCTAAAAAGAACCATTGGATTTGAACATGAAGCAGTCCTCTGAGCTGAGGTCTGGTTCACATCGTCAGGGAGTTTCAGTCTATAGACTGCAGCTTACTGTTTTAGAAGACTTGTACCTGCAATAGTACTCCTTACCATCCACAGTGCAGTTCCTGGCCCACACCACTGTCCCGTCTGAGAGCACGGTTTGATTTGAGGGAAAGTTTAAGTTTATGCTGAACGTGGCTTTGGCTCCAGTCAGAGTTGGAGCGTCGTTCTTCAGGTCAAACGTTACATTACCACCTAAAACGGAAAACATAGAAATATAAGCTAATTTAGCACAAGCATGTAAACAAAAAAATGTAATACTGTGTACTGTGCTGAGATTGTCTTCTCTGATTAAGACTCAGGAAGCCGATATCCCCACCCTTTCAGCGTCATGGGATATAATAATGGGTATGTATAAAATGGAAGAGATGATGATTCATTTATGAATCAAAAACAAGTCCAGTTTCTAGAGACATGTTGGGAAAAATGAGTTGCATATATTAAATATAATATTAAATATTAAAAAGCCCAACTTACTTTGAATTTTAAAATTTTAAGACAATGCAATGTTCACAAGTTCATATATATATTTTTTATTTTATTTGTTTTTTGGGGAGGTTTTCTGGTGGGAAATGTCTTTTTCAAAGTGAACAAAGATTGTTATTGTGCACATGTTATTAACAAATAAAGAAAAAAAAAAATGATTCAGAGGGGCAAATTGGGCATTCACGTATTAATAGTAGTAGTAGTAGTAGTCGCTAAGTCTGTTACAAAGAACCCCAGTGAGATTTTTTTAGCAGGTGAAGCCACTCTAACATCCTGCAGTACTCCATTATTGCTCCATGATCGGTTCGTGCCCTCCTTCTAGGCTTATGCCTTGAAGCTCACACCGGTGGCACACCATCTGAACAGGCCCGGGTAAGTGAGGTGGGATTCCTACCAGAGTCAAGCACGAGGTACAGCTTTTTTCTCTCCCTGGGATACTGTGGGCTAGGATCTCAAAAAAAAAAAAAAAAGTAGTCGCTGTAGTTGTGATCGTAGTAATGTGGCTCACCCCTCCAGCAGTTCCTGAACCTGGCATCTCCGTCTCTCCAGAAAGGATACAAGCGCGTGTTCCATGAGCGATAGCGGGTGAACTGAGATCTCTGTTCTGAGAGAGAAATAATAAAGTTAGATAAGAATCAGTTCACAGAGTCATAAGTCAGAGCCACGCCCAGCTGCATTTATTAGGATATTTAAGATCCTCTCAAATATTTATAGACTTCGCACCACGTTCAGTTATAGCCAGAAATGCACTTATAACTCTTTATTGTGCTTTTGAAACCTACAATAGATTAGGTGAATGTTATTGGAAGTATTACATTGTGTTTCAAAATGTCTTCATAGAATTCAACCAAATGATGACGAAGCCTTCCTAAATTGTGATTGAGTCTTGAAAGGGCCTAAATTTTGGTTATTTGGAATGTTAGAAACACAAATACAAATAATCCGAGGATATCATCTGAAGCAATACAGTGATTTACTGAGCCAAGGGAACACAATTGTGTCAATCAAAGCTGCCTCAGCAAACTTTTAAAGTTATTGTACAAAAACCAGTGTGGTTAAAAATATTCTCCACCCCTCTACACCCAGTGTTGTCACTGGAGTTAAACCGGCTTTAGTCAAAAGAAACGTTTTTGGAGCCAGGCTTTTAAGCCATTTTGGCACGTGTAAATTCCTCATAGGATTCCATATTACAAAGTTCTTTCTGGAAATCGCAGCATTGGCCGTGACGGGACGGGCAGCAGTACTGAACAACATACACTGATATCTATGGGGTGAGTTGGATATAGATAGTTGTGCCGTGGTGAGAGATGGAGCAGATGAGACTTTTATGAGAAATACAATCATTTTTGAGCCCCACAACACCCACAGTATTGGCAATTCTATTATTGAGTTGATTGAACTTTTAAGACTTATTAAGACCCCGCAGACACCCTGATCATCACTGCAACCAGTTAGACAAAGAAACTTTCTAAGACTCCTTTTTGTT
The DNA here is from genome assembly GCA_900303255.1 of Lesueurigobius sanzi. Lineage (NCBI taxonomy): Eukaryota > Metazoa > Chordata > Actinopteri > Gobiiformes > Gobiidae > Lesueurigobius > Lesueurigobius sanzi. Next base: position 5,281 of record OMNZ01092036.1, read on the forward strand.
GATAGATTTATGTATGGCCTTACTGATTTATACAATTGGTTAAAAAGTCAAAGACGAGATCGATTCTAATGAACGTCTGTATAAATAAGTAAAAAGCGCATTGGCACGTTGAGATGTATTATAGTAGCACATATTTTAGTGAGGTGTGTCTGGTCAGCGGGAGTCACACGGCCCTAAACCCCCACAATCCCCTTCATGTGATCGTCAGCTGAGCACCACGTTTAATCCACAGACACTCACAGCCACAGGGGAATTTAACCACATAACCTGCCCACTCACTGGAAATCAGGACTCTTTGAAATTACAATGAAGAAAACTTAGGGTAGTTGTGCAATTGTAAGTAATGTTGGGTTCCATGCAGTCATATTTAGTTTCATCAAGGCTTATAAATTCAAATTCAACAAATACTTCTACACAATGGCTACAAATCTTTTTGATGTTTCTTTATTTGTGGTAGATGGACAGTGGTGGAACATAACAAAGTAAAAAGTGCTAGTTAGGTCTTTTTACTTTACTGAAATAACATCTATGATGATTTTTTTTTTTTTACTTTTACTTCACAACATTTTGAAGGATGTATCTCTATTTCCTACTCCACTATATTTTTGAATTGAAGGAAAAGTAAAAGTATTTTGAATAGTGGTTTAAACAAATGTTTCTTTCAGTGACAGTCTCTGTTTGACGTGGTTTAGTCCTAGTTTAGTCCTGGTTTTGTCTTGGTTTAGCCCTGGTTTAGCCCTGGTTTTGTCCTGGTTTAGCCCTGGTTTAGCCCTGGTTTAGTCCTGATTTAGTCCTGGTTTAGTCCTGGTTTTGTCTGGTTTAGCCCTGGTTTAGCCCTGGTTTTGTCTTGGTTTAGCCCTGGTTTAGTCCTGGTTTAGTCCTGGTTTAGCCCTGGTTTAGCCCTTGTTTAGTCCTGGTTTAGTCCTGGTTTAGTCCTGGTTTAGTCCTGGTTGGGCACAAAAGCACAATTCTTCATAAAATATTGCACATTTAACTACTTCAATAATATTTACTTACTTTCAAAGTACATTTGAAAATAATTTTAATCTGATACTTTTTACTAGTTCATCTGTTGCTCCATTACCTGTACTTTGACTTAAGTAAGAAAACCAAGTACTTCTTCCACCACTGTCTAAGATTGAAAATCAGTAAATGGGATTTTTAAGATACAAACATCGAAAGACAATAGTTTCATGTTATGCATCAGCAAATTTGTATTTAAAAGAATATGACATCCAACACATTTTATATAATTTGTCCTAATATTATTGTACAAAAAAGCCCCAACAAGATCCATAAGACAATTTCCAATCTTTATTTCTATTATTAAAGATTAAATGTTGAATTAACTCACATACAAAATCAATAATATTAATCAGTTAAAGTTATTTAATTATGGAACTAATAATGTTGCTTCTACTTATTACTTATACTGGTATATATTTGTAGTACAGTACTAGTAGGAGTAGAATTAACTCAATAGTAAATTGTCAAAGAGCATAAAACAACCATGAAATGAGTGATTGCCTCGGTCTGCTCTAAACATACAATAATTACACGCTGAGATTTATCTTTGGTCACAGTCATTTACAGCCACTTTCTCAGGCAGTAATTGATCTTGTTTATAAAGTCCAGCTTTAATCTCTGAACACACAAAATCCCTAAGAAACAAATGAGTTTCAGAGATATTTAAGATGTCAGATACTCACTTGCATGGGCCGCAGAAAGAGCCATAAGCACCAGCAGCAGCAGCACTATCCTGGTCATCATTTTGGAGTATTACTGAGAGGGCACAGCAGCAGACTGAACCAGGACAAGACCAGGACCAGGGGGGCCACAGACTTTAAGGGCCCCACTCCACAGAGAAACCCCTCTGAAGCGTGACATCATGAGGAAGTGTGTTTCTGGAGACGCCCACTGGCACTGTAGGAGAAAGAACTGTGGTCTTAATATTGACAAGCTCTGTGTTTTGGAAGCTCGCGGTTCATTTCAAGTTTTTCAAGATTACAAGTTTATAGACAATAAGTTGTATAAGAAATTGTATATTTTGTTGTTTGCAAAGGATGTGACAAAAAGTATATTTATTGAAATATAGTGACAATCTAGTCTCAAATGACTTCCTCAGTGTGAAACCTGGGCCTGTTTAGTTGAACACAAAGCTGCTAATCTGCAGGAACAGAAGAACACACAGAATTCATACTTAGAATATCTATCAGGCAAAACTGGCAAATTCACCATGGTACAACTGATGATTTCTCACATTTACAGTACCATGGCACATAGGCACATAGGTTAGGAAACACTGGACTAAACAATACATTTAGTCCAGTACATGATACATTTTAAGTCAGTAACTGAATTGCGACCAAAAGGTTGAATTTTTCATTTTGCTATTTAATTGTAACAGTTTCAATAGTTATTTTAATAGCAATTTCTGATATTTATTTCGTAGCCCTAAAACATGCAGTACAAAGATAAGTCAAATTAGAAGTAATTTTAAGCATGTGAATTATTGAATTATGTGAAATATTATTATTAGTTTTCCTTTTTATTGAATGTAGATAATATATTGAGAGTTCGTAGATAATGTGTTATTTCAGAGTATGTATTTCATTTGAGTATTGACCAAATAGTCCAAAAGTATTTTTGCCGTTACGTGTCCTCTACATACTGTACTATATCTTGTATTGAATATTGAGAATGAAGTATCCCTTGCAGTGCTGGTGTCATGTGTGACGTCTGACCTGGAGCGGCTGCATCACAAGACGACGGTCAGCACGATGCCTAAATAATATCCTTTTATTCTCTGTCTCTCTGCGACTGTATTTCCTCTCTCTGTCTCCCTCGGTCTGCCCCCTCTCCTCCTCAGGCTGAACACACACCAGGAATTCACTTCCTACGCGTCAAATCCATTCATTGGAATGTACACTGGGGAATGGGATGAGAGACTTAAAATATATACAGAACTTTAATATTCAGTAAAATGTATTTACAATTTTTTTTTACTTAAAAGTGCATTTTGGAGCTTACTATGCAGGAAAAAACTATTTGATATTAGTGGGTATTTGACCTTTTACTGACCCAGTGGCTTGTTTGAGAGGTTTGGCATGGCGCCTTTAGTTTCCATCACAGCGGCCTTTGTCACGCTCCAGGATAAAACATTTTTTAGGGTGACTGGTGCGTTCCATCAGCAGAAAAAAAAAACAGAAACCCTAAAAAGGCCGCCGTGATGAAAAGTACCCACGTTTAAATATACATTAAAAAATTATTATTGGCCACAAAAGCTGAATAATACAGCTTGGTTTTGTTTGACATATTCGATCAAAAGATTTTTAGAGGGAGATTTGGACATCTTATTTAGCTATTGAATAAACTAAAAAAGTCTATATTAAAAAGGATTTTTGAGGTTCAAAATCAGTAAATCAAGGCTTGAAAAATCTTGAAAAAACTGCTGTTTGTAAAAAAAATAAAATGATGCTAAATTTCTTGTTACTGTCAAATGTTTATGTCATGTCTATATTAGTGCAGATGTTTCCGCAAAAATACATTTTGAGAAAATGGCCCGAGGATTATTGAATTGAATTATTTGTTTGCAAGAGAGAAGCATATGAGCACAAATTCTGAAAATTCAAAAGTGTGAGTTTTGCCTGCACTGTCTCCCCTTAAGGTGGGTTGGTGAAGCGTCTTGCCTAAGGACACAAGAACAGTGTGCACCAGAAAGAGCCGGGATTCGAACTGCTGACCTTTGGATTTGTGGAGGAATGCTTTAAGTACCGAGCTGGTGGCTGGATAGATTCGGCATACAACTGTCCAAAATCTATTGAGGCTAAATTTGAATGAAATCATCCAGCATTTGCCCACCGGTAGTTGCCTCAAATGTTTCTGCCAAGCCCAGTTAAGAGTTGAAAAGCAGATCTTTAGTAAAACAGGTTTTAGCAGAGTTCCCATTGAGTCTGTCCGCTCTGCATGTGACCCCTCATGTGCTCACTTCATTTCAGAAGCAAATCCTTCCCACACCCCTCATGACCAACATACCACAATATTCAACTATTTTACTCACCATTATCTACCACTAATACGGTTGTTTTAAGGTTTTAACTGGATTTGGGAATCAACTGGGGATTGTAGTTAAAAGAGTCCTAATAGTCGTGCGTATGATTCGTACCCTCATCGAACTAGAACGACTATCAACTTGTTTTTTTATTACACGTTCGCCTATTTAACCACACACATTTAGCTAAATCCTCTTATTATTATTATTCCTGGATGATGTTTAGTGAATATTAAAGTTTTAACACGTCTAGGGATTGTAGTTAAAAGAGTCCTAATAACTTTGGGAACATTTTGAGAGATGACGTAGAAAATAAATTGGCACTAGTAGTTGAAGGTGAATGCTGAAGAAAATGTTGTAGTGGCAGGTGTAACAATAGCAACTGATGCTAATATCAACTGTCATGATAAAAGTAATAATTGTAGTAGGCTTGTAGTTGTAGTAAAACTAAGAAGTAATAGTATTCTGAACAACATTGAAAGCACTCTAAAGTAAACAATAAAATGTAGGGAATTAAATATACTTCCTTATTTTAGATCAGGGAGCACTTTGAACTGGCAACTGATGATTGATTACTTAATGGGTTGTATCATATATGGACCATAGAATGGACTAATACGAATAGATAATTATTTTCAGGTGCAACAAGTAGTAAAACATAAAGGAATCTACTAAACCAGTGTTTCCCAACCAGGGGTACGGGGACCCCTGGGGGTACACAAGAGCTTAGCAGGGGGTACTTGGAATCATTTCAGATAAAAAAGAAATTGTATTTTTGATTATTATGTTCAAAGAAAAGCTATTTTTAAAAAGAATAATTGTATAGAGTGAGAACTTGAGAGTATTTAGTGTCTTTTAACTGATAAATTTGAGTTTTAGTCATTCACTTTCTCACTAATCAGCAAAACCATCGTAGCTGGGGGTACTTGGAGTATAAATGAACTGCCCAAGGGGTACGCAAGACAATAAAGGTTGGGAACCACTGTACTAAACTACTAAACTAGACATACACAATTATTTGCGCAACCGCCACCAGAGGGCGACGCATCCATTATGAAGGGAAAGTCAAAATACCATCGAGCCATATGCAATCTAATTTGGATCTAAGCCACATTCATACAAACATCTCTTCTAAGTATGCATGGCTCATTTTAAAAAGGAATGCTTATTTAGTTAAAGATTTAATTTAATCTAGATGTAATCTTATATTTGTTGGTACTTGTTTCCCATTGCTCGTTCCTACTTGATGTTGTACTAGGACTAGATGTTATTGCAAGCCATTGTGGGATATGAAGATTTTACCTTAATTAATCGATCACTGATAATTATTTCTTGCCTGAAGTTCTCGTTTCATTGTGTACTTTTTCATTTTCTATTTGAAGCATTGTAAATTGCCCCTAAAGTTCCCTAAAAAGAGAAATAAAAATATAGGGTGCACACAAGATAATTGGGTAAAAAAAAAAAAAAAAGACCTTTTTTTTTCTTGCCAGCTGAATGAAAAAAAATATATATATATTTTTATTTTTATTTTATTTATTTATTTATTTTCATTCAGCTGGCAAGAAAAAAAAGGTCTTTTTTTTTTTTACCCAATTATCTTGTTTGCACCCTATATTTTTATTTATCTTTTTATGGAACTTTAGGGGCTCCGTATTGATTGAATATTATTAATAAAAATTTGATTTTGAAAACTTTACCTTTACATAACATAACAAGTAAAAAAAGAAAGAAAGAAAGAAAAATCCTTTTACGTCAGTTACGTACAGCGTCACTACCATGTGTCCCCCGAGAGGTGCGTTTGATTCGTACCCTTTATCATTCATCGAACTAGAATGACTATCAACTTGTTTTTATTACACGTTCGCCTATTTAACCACACGCATTTAACGAAATCATCTTATTATTATTATTCCTGGATGATGTTTAGTGTATATTAAAGTTCTAACACGTCTAAAACAGTTAGAAATATCTCCCCGCCCGGCTACAGCGGCTTGCCTCAGTCGTTGAATCAAACCCCTCTGTGGTAACGCGGGAAAGACCAGTGTGTTGTTGTCGTCGGCTCCTGGAACGAGCATCCGCCGCGCTCTTCTACGGGCTACAAACACCATAAACAAACAAATCACAGCCAGAAAAAATACAACTTAGCATCGACACAAAAGTTTACGTCACGGACTATTTTCTCCAGCTTTACCGTGTCAGAAATGTTGCGGATAAGTTAAGTTTCCATGCTCGGTGTCTATGCTCTGAATGCCGATCGGTTGTCGTTAGCTTCTTCGCTCCGCACAAAGACGCTCCTGTCCGGGCTAACCGGCTGCTAAACTAAAGAAAGAAGGAATAAACGAAGACAACAATTCATTTTTAACAAATGGATGCGTTTCAGAAAGTGGAAAAGATCGGAGAAGGCACGTACGGAGTGGTTTATAAAGCAAAGAACAAAGTCACGGGAGAAACTGTTGCCTTGAAGAAAATCAGGCTCGATACGTAAGTTACGCTTTTCGATACAACGAACTTAAAACTTTAAATGAAAAGGTTAATCAGAAGAGTATCATTTGTAAAGACTTTCTTCAACGATTAGGTTGTGTATCTGACTTTTTGAGGGGAGATTTTACATTGTATAACATTTCAGTTGTACAATAGTTGCTTTGTGTTGGTCATCTTAGCCCTTTGTAATTATGTGCTTGCAATATAATATCAGGCTTCTGGAAGTTTGTTTTCTTGGTAATCTTTTTGTTCGAAATGGAAAAGGCGAAGGACCAAACGTACCTAAATAAATACCGTATGGTGTATTTAGATTAATGCACACGCAAACCTGCAAACATGATCTTCATAAGAAAAAAAATCTGGATTTAAGAAATTAAGAGTAATTCTGACTCTGCAAGTAAAACAAAATCTGCCAATGGAATAAGATTTTTATTCTATTTTCAAGTCAAATGAATTGTATTTCCTAGAGGCTGTAATGTTATTAAGTGTTATTTAATGTTATTGTTGTCTTTTAGGGAAACTGAGGGCGTCCCCAGCACTGCCATCCGAGAAATCTCTCTCCTCAAAGAGCTCAGCCACCCCAACATTGTCAAGTAAGTTCTCTTTCATCTCTCCACCTCTTTGTTTATATACCCAATGCATTTGAAGTATATTGATGCTATAAATGACCAGTGTTTCTCATTATAAAGGAGACTACAGCGGCCCCCCCTATAGTCTGGTTTCTGCCAGTGGTCCTCAAATAAAATGTAGAATAAATTAGCATGTGAAATTGTAGTTTTTACTTCTTAAATGATCATAAACCCATACAATTATTTACTGTACCAATTAAAAGAAGTTATTCAATATTAGAAATATATGGTAACTGTCATTTTTACTCCAATGATTGTAAATATTTAAATTAGAATGGCCAGTGCCCCATAGTTTGAGGAGACATCTGAGAGAAACACGGAATGGCTGAACATTGAAAGTCAAAAGGTTTTTAGCAGTAACGTGAAAGAAAATCTAAAGACAAATGAAAGCATTGTATGTTTTAAAGACTGTACTGACTAGATATCTATAGCTTCATTAACATTTCTGTTCTTTTTTCCAGACTCCAAGATGTGATTCACACAGAGAACAAGCTGTACCTGGTGTTTGAGTTTCTTCATCAGGATCTGAAGAAGTTTATGGACTCCTCTTCAGTATCTGGGATCCCCCTGCCTCTGGTCAAGGTGAGATGGAGACTGCAACTAGTAAAGGTCTATTAATAAAAAATGGCTTTTAATTCAGAGAGAGCCGTCCCACAATGGCAGGTCAATATATTGGAAAAAATATTGTATCGAAATATCAGGGGATCCAATTTGCATATCGCCAGAAGCAACGATCATTCATGGAACTTGCAAAAGATCAGTTGGAGTTAAAATGTTCTGAATTTGGTGAAAAACAGTAATACAGCAACATGCCACTTGTATTTCTGTAATTTTCTGTCCCAGAGGTCGTGGAACAGGATGCAGGACTCTTTATTCACTCATTTAACCGTCATACTCATTTTAATTTCTAACTGTGTCCTTTATTTTGTGTTTCAGAGCTACCTGTTCCAGCTCCTGCAGGGCCTGGCGTTCTGCCACTCCCACCGCGTCCTGCACAGAGACCTGAAGCCTCAGAACCTGCTCATCAACGCTCAGGGAGAGATCAAACTGGCCGACTTCGGTTTGGCCCGGGCCTTTGGGGTCCCTGTGCGCACATACACACACGAGGTGAGGGCAGCTCAGGCACCACAATGGAGCTCACTCTGGCTTTATGGTGCTTTTCATTTAATAAACTCATTTTCAAAAGTTGTACATTTGAGAAGCGTTGGAATGGTATTTGTTATAGACGTAATGGGAAACAATGGCTCAAAGTATTTCAACTGTGGTTGTGCTTATATGTTGACACGTCTCTGTCCTCCTTCAGGTGGTGACTCTGTGGTACAGAGCTCCTGAGATCCTTCTTGGCTGTAAATACTACTCCACAGCTGTGGACATCTGGAGCCTGGGCTGCATCTTTGCTGAAATGGTAAGCAACAACAGCTGTACCTCATATGTAACCTCTTAAACCCCAGTGTGCCAAATTTGGGCCCTGGGGAAGGAAAGAGAGAGAGGTAAAGAGGGAGAGAGACAGAGAGAGAGGAAGGAGACAGAGAGAGAGAGAGAGGGGAAGGAAAGAGACAGAGAGAGAGGGGGGAAAGAGAGAGGAAGGAAAGAGACAGAGAGGGGAAGGAGAGAGGGGGGGGGGAGAGAGAGGGGGGGGAGAGAGAGATAGGGGGG
>OMNZ01092040.1:5649-24259 GCA_900303255.1 Lesueurigobius sanzi
CTGTGTGAAGCCATTTATTGTCAAAAAAACCTGTTTGTTTAGGCTTTTCAGCTAGAATCTAGAGCCAAATGTCCCTGATCAAAAGTTTACATATTGTGCATCTTGAAAGAAATATCAATCTTGTCAGAGAGTCCTGTATTTCAGCTGAAGTGAGTTTTTCTTTGCTCCTGAACAATTTTCCTGGCAGTTGTTGAAGGTCATGTAAACGTTTGATCAGGGACATTTGAGTAGTTTGTTTCATTATGATTTCAAAAGAGTAAACTCAGTTCATTGGCAACAAATCAGTGGTAATCTGCTGAACAAACCTGGAACCAGAAATAACTGCATAATTAGCACGGCTTTGAACAAAATTAGGTCAAGGTAGAAATGGCAAACCTTTAAGTCACAAAATGTATTTAAAAACACAGTCTGTAAAAAAAATGTCTGCTTTTTAATATTTCTGACAAAGCTGTAAATTGCGTGCCTGCTAAGCTCCTCCTCTCTCTGTGGGAGGTACAGCTAAACCCATTTTATCATTATTTCCTTTGTGACAGTTATTGAGGGCAATTCCCATTGATTGACAGAATAATTGCGCATGACAATAACCAGCTGCACACGGCCAAAAAAAATATACATCACAAGTGTAACATACAACAAGCATAACCTCAGATATCCAAGAGGATCAGGCGAAATGGGGACAAGCACAAAGACATCACACACTGTAAGGAGAAACAAGAAGAAAGGCTCCATCCTGGCGGCACCGGACACTCTCCTGTAAAACTACCGCTGCTGCTGCGCTAAGTGAAGCCCCGGGCTGCTGTCCGGGCTCTGCTGCCACTCACCAGACACTGCTCTGGTTCAACTTTCTCATGCTACAGATCATTGCATCATTATTTACATATGAAGAGTTTATTTGCAAAAACAGATAAGTGCCATTGACAAAAATCAACATATGCTTGTAGTTTTCTCTTTTTGTAGATGAGATTTTAATGACCAGATCTATTTTAGTGCATCAGGAATATGAAGTCACTTGTTATTGATCAAATTAATTCACCTTTAACTTTACTGGTGCTATCTGTAGAGTACGGTAATACAAATTTAAAACAACTTAGCAAAAAAATTCAAAATGGAGATATCTGCTTTTGCAAACGAACTCTTCATATTTTGTTTCACTGATGACCAATGTCGGAGATTATTTATGTAGTTACAAAGTATTGTAGACAAGTACAAACAAAACAGTAAAGACAAAAAAGAAGGCTGTGAGAATACGGAGCTAATGTAATTCGCAATTGCAATATCAATGTGTCTCTTGCCAGTTCAATGATACATCTTTAGTCATGATATGATTTGGGGCTCTAATAATGTGATACACAAACTAACTGGTTAACATGTGCAAAATGAGGTGCAACATGCCACAAATCACTATTTTTTCAGCTTGCACTCGCTATTTAGCACCTGATAAATGACCCCAGTGTGTACAATAAAAACAATAAGAAAGAAACCAATTATTTCAATACACTGTATGTTATTTTACTCCTCCATTTTCCATTTACTTGGAGAGTACGTACTGCTTTTTCAATTTTCCTTTTATTTTTTACAATAACAGATTTTTAAAAATATATTACTGCTTTTTTCTTTTTCAATCGAGTAGTTTTAGTTTCAGTATGCACTAGTTCTTCCAGCCAATCATATCCCATGTTTTGGCTGCCTTTCTGTGACAAATTAAAGTTTGCGTGCAAACATACAAGAGAAATCAGCCAGATGTAAATTATTGAAGTACAGTAAGTGGTTTGGTCCTGTGTGCCGGCGCAGGCTGACTGTATGTTTGTATGGGCTGCTGCTGAAAACTATGTCACTGTGCTCATGCACCAGTGCACCCTTTTACTGGTGGAGCATCTCCAATGTGTAGATCTGGAGCACCGCAATTGAGAACGATCAAAACATACACAGCAGGGCCAACTGTACTCAAAAATGGACATGAAACACACACATAAGCACTGATGCATGGCCCTTTGTACAAATGCATTCATAGAGTTTGTAAGCAGATACTGGAGCCTTTGTAGTGAGCAATCACTGCAAGTGCCCCTTTTTCACAGGTCTAATTGAACACTGATGCTATTGCAGTGTTGGTATAATCTCTGGCTTTCATTCATGTTTATGACTCTTCAGATCTGATTTCTGCTCTGAGCTTTATGCTTTCCTACATTTTTTCACATTTTTAATTATGTTGCACTTAGCAGGAGATTTGGCTTCTGGCTTTCCATGTTCCATTGCTGTGGACACTCTCGGCAAAATCCTGGACTCATTCAAGCCTTGTCAATGCATTGTCTGTTGTTTTAATGTAGTGTCAGGACAAAATAAAATAATAAAGCTTGGACCATGACTGTCACATACGGCACTATGGGAAACTTACAGGCATTTCAACCTCTGCATACTACTCTATTTTACACCAAGAAAACAACTGAAGAATGGTCATTTGTGCTTGATAGAAACGTGATCATCTCCTGCCTGCCGATGCCTCTGACCCCTTGACCTTTCCCCTGCGTCTGTGGGGACCTGAATGTATATTAGCCTGCTGTCTGTTTGCTCGGTGTGTGAGTAGCTCTGGCTGTGACTGCAGTCTGTCTTTGCTGTAACCCACTTCAAAAGGATGTTTGGTGATATGATTGGATCTATGCATATTTCATGAGCTTCTACAGAGATATGTATCTTTCAGCACTGAGCATTTCCGTCCTCTTTGATGGCTATTTCAGGTTTAATTTGAGACACTCAGCAGTTCAGTTCAGTTTACAGCCTGTTTTTATATTAACATAGCTGCAACCTTTATTGACTCAGTAACAACCTTGTCAGGGCTCCTGGGGAAAGTTAGTGTTAGCCAAGGAAAAAGTATATGTATATGTATAGCACCATTCACATATTAAAGTAGCGGAGACCAGGGTTGGTTGTCACAATTTCTTTCCACTGCTCATCACCAGACCATCACACAAACTTGACTTGAAGTAAGCCTTGCTCCTCAATCACTGATTTGTGACGAGTTTAAAATGTATGTTGTCTTTTTATCTATTGAAACAAAAATGTTTTTTCTTCCAAATTTCATGTCAACACCAAAACCTCCATTAATAACTGTAGGGACAACCAACCCCACACATTGTGAAAACCTGCCCTGCACATGGGGCACATTGTAGCAGTCGATTTTCCTGTTTTTGATGGTTGTTAACTATTTATTGCAATAAGATGTAATAAAAAGGAAGTGGTACCTACTTCAAGTTCAGGGTTTAAGCTTCGTTTAATGTTAGTGTGACTCTTGTGGGATAAAGAGGGGAGCAACATCCACGTCACCAAAAACATACAGCCTCTTTTGGGGTGAAAACAGAAGCGAAATTAATGGGACCTTCAAATTTACGTCTGATAAGAGCACTTTACTGTATGTGTGTACTTCTTTGTCTAATATGAAAAGGATGCAAAGGAAGAGATTTGGTACATGAGAGAATTCAGAGAGAGGACAAGGTTTTTAAACTGAGCAGTAGCATTAATGTGTAGCTTTTTTTTGTTGGTTTATACGTAATGTTAATATGGCCACAGCTTTCATGCTGTCCCTTTTTATAATGTTATTAAATACAGTTGTTGCCAAAAGTGTACAGTGTGTAAACGTATACATTTCATAGAATAGGAATGATAAACACATAATAAACCTTTAGTTCACTCATGGTCAGTGGTTGTGTGAAGCCATTTATTGTCAAAAAAACCTGTTTGTTTACACTTTTCAACTAGAAACTAGCCAAATGTCCCTGATCAAAAGTTTACATATTGTGCATCTTGAAACAAACATCAATTTTGTCAGAGAGTCCTGTATTTCAGCTGAAGTGAGTTTTTCTTTGCTCCTGACCAGTTTCCCTGTCAGTTGTTGAAGGTCGTGTAAACGTTAGATCAGGGACTGTGAAATGTGTGCTGACTACATTGTGGTTTTGTAGATTGTGAGTTGAAAATGTTATGAATTAGGCCAAATATTGAGCATGTTTAACCAGGATGAATATATTTACTGAATATAGAAGTCAATAGTCAATGTCTATTGGCAGTGAACTGATGTGTTTTCCGAGTAGTGTTGTCATGATCCTAAAATTTCAAACTTGATTTAGACACTGGAAAAAGAACTCAATACTCTATACAGATTTTGAGACTATGGTGATAAAAAAAGCTTGAGCTATTGACCTTGGAAGTCCCAAACTGTAAATATGCTAACTTTACGTCACTGAAAAGTTTGGGGTGTCTATCTTTTGATGTTTTACCAACCGGCTTTGGAGGGAGCATGCGTGACATGGCAGTATTGTATAGCATTGAGGTATTGATTTTTTTGACAACCCTATTTCCGAGTCAGACTAGACATTTTCATGTGGTTCCGATCAGTGGCTTTGAGTATTTTATGCCCAGAACGAGAAAAGCGTAGAGAATTTGTATCTTGCACCATTGAGCTGTTTTCACCCAGAAAGAGACAGAGAACAGAAAAGTCTGACAACCAGCCCCGCTCTCTCCTGCCTTGTTTTAAATCTTTTTGGATCCTGTAAATCTGTGACTGATAACTGCTTACAAGAAACATAGCATATGTTGTCCATAAACGTTTAACATACAGTAGGTGGAGTTTTAAGAATGCTCTGATGCCACATGAATGCAACTTACTGTATGAGCATTTGTCTTTCTCCTGCAGCCGTTCCACCCCCTGGTAAACCTGCAGTGCAGCGCAGACCTGCGGATGTTCCTGTGTGCCCTTTACGCCCCTGTGTGCACAGAGTACGGCCGCGTGTCCATGCCGTGCCGAGGCATCTGCCATCGGGCCAAAGACGAGTGCAACAAGCTCATGGAGATTTTTGGATTAACCTGGCCAGAAGACATGGAGTGTAGCAGGTGTGTTTCTCATAACTCCAAGTCGAGATGTGGCCTTTTGTCAGGAAATCACAACAGTATTATTATTATTCAGGTAATAAGTAGTTCTCTGATAAGATTAACATCACTCCAGGCGGTTCTCTAATCAATATACTTGAATTTGCATTTAAAACAATACAATTTGATATTTTGACTTTACAGATACAAATAAACTACTGCCTTATCTGTTTTTTTAGGTTTCCAGAGTGTGATGAGGCCTACCCCCGCCCCGAGGACCTGCTGAGCAGCCCTGAGCCCACAGACCAGTCCTCTCTGACGGTGCAGAGAGACTATGGCTTCTGGTGCCCACGGGAGCTGAAGGTTGACCCCGAGCTGGGTTACACCTTCATGGGCAGAAAGGACTGTTCCCCTCCCTGTCCTTCAATGTACTTCAGCCAGAAAGAGCTGACATTTATGCGTTACTTCATTGGAGTCATAGCCATCCTCTGCCTGTCTGCCACGCTCTTCACTTTTTTGACATTTCTCATTGATGTGACCAGGTTTGGATCTTAAATTTTATAATATTAAGAAATACCACCATCATCTGGAGGCAAAGCATTCTTGTTCTTTTTGATGTGTTTAGGTTCAGATATCCAGAGCGGCCGATCATCTTCTACGCTGTGTGCTATGTCATGGTCTCCCTTGTCTTCTTTCTTGGCTTTCTTTTGGATGAGAAAGTGGCATGTAACACAGCCAGTCCTGGCCACTTCAAAGCTGCAACTATCACACAGGGCTCACACAACAAGGTAAGATCCACCAAGCTTTGACCTATTGATATTGGTGCAGACTTTAAAGATGCTGAACCTGAAGCTCTTTGTCCTCTCTGCAGGTGTGCACGCTCTTCTTCATGGTGCTCTATTTCTTCACCATGGCCGGCTCCATGTGGTGGGTCGTTTTGACAATCACTTGGTTCCTGGCCGCTGTTCCTAAATGGGGCAGTGAGGCCATAGAGAAGAAAGCGCTCCTCTTTCACGCCGTCGCCTGGGGCCTCCCAGGGGCCCTGACCGTCACCCTTCTGGCCCTCAACAAAATTGAAGGAGATGGGATCAGTGGAGTGTGTTTCATAGGACTGTATGACATAGACACCCTGAGGTGGTTTGTTCTGGCACCGCTCTGCTTCAACGTGGCAGTGAGTACAGTGGGAGATGGAGAGGGTGGGCACATGAAAGAGGCTGTCGGATAGATCTGCGTTTGGATGAGCTGTCTGATGAGTGGGTGGATGAAACGATGCGTCTGCCCTGTAGCCTTTTACCAGTGTTCCAGCTGAAAACAAACATGTATCTAACTGTGTCCTCACATCTCTGCTCAGGTGGGCGTTGCTCTATTGCTGGTGGGCATTGTGGCTCTGAACCGCGTCCGGATGGAAATTCCACTGGAGAAGGAGAACCAAACCAAACTGGTCAAGTTCATGATCCGCATGGGCATCTTCTCCGTGCTCTACCTGGTCCCCCTGCTCACTGTGATTGGCTGCTATTTTTACGAACACACCTATCGAAGCCTTTGGGAGACAACCTGGATGGAGGAGAACTGCAAACGATATCACATCCCTTGCCCCTATAAGGTATGCACAGTGATAACTTAATCATGCCATACCTCTAGGCACAAATATGAATTTCTCATTCAAATTTAAAGGCTTTTATGAACACGCTGCAAATTTCATATTTAAACAATGAATAATTGAAGGGTTTGAAATGGGATGGTTCTTCAAAGCTATTTTATGTCTGAAAACAGATGGCTGCTCTGTCTGTCATCCCTGCTGGACACACTTCTGACAAATATCACCATTCATCACTACCTTAACAGTATGGCCTCAAGCTCCAAAATATCATTTACATTTAGACACTTCTTGGTGCTTTCCTTTACCTTTTATAAGAGAATCATAAAGTGCTTGGTCTCTGGGGGTTATTTTTGATATTACTGTTAGAAAAGTCAGATTTTTGTTTGTTTAGTTCAATGACTCGACGTAATCACATTGTCACTGTCAGGTTTAAGTATCTGTACATTTTTGTTTATTTTTATGTGATAGAGTGAAATCCAAGTTGCCCCTTACAGTATATTGTGCTTGCAGACATTTGAGGGGGAAAAAATTTGCAACATATTATGACCGATTTTTCAACTTAAAGGGACTCAACAGAGTTTGATCAATTGTTTTTAGGGATTTCATAGAAACGGACCAGAAACCCTGAAAACATTTGATTCTGGAGCGTCGTAGAGACCACTGTGATGGAAAGTAAAGGTGCCATGATGCATAAATATCAGGAATTTATTTTTCATTTAAAAAGTTGCATAGTGCCCCTTTAATAACCGAGACACAATTGTCATTTTCATCGCAGGGAGCCCAATATTGACTATCTTTTCCCCACTTTGTAATTGACATCCACATGGCCTAAAGATATACATTTTCAAGATGGCCAAAACCTGGGAACCTGGGACTGATCCTGTGTAAAAATGGGATGAAAGGTTTTGGAAAAATCTATGGGGAGACGGGACAAAGGCCTCAATACTGGGACAACTGGTCAACTATAGTTCAGGGACCTCCAACCCTCTCCAAGTAGATCCCCCAAAGCTTTCTACATTTCTACAAACGTTTGATTATTCACAATTTAGATGCGGTTTCTTTTTGCTCTTTAAACACATCGAACACACTCTCCGAACATTTAGGTCAATATAGTAAAGGATAAAGTGGAAACTGATGTTGTTTACTTGTAGAAATATAATCTTGGCTGCAGGTGAATCTACCTAAGATGCATATACTGTAGCTACACAAGTTTCTTGAAAGCACAGGTAGCTCTTTGCCATTTTCGTTACATAGAAGTAGTAGTAAAAATAGTTGCAGACCCCTGTCCTAGTTCATAAAGAGAAGAAGAATTGGGGAAGAAAGTTAAGAAAACAATTTTAAATGAACAAGTTAAATTGTTTTCTGGTTTTAAAACATTTGTAGATATAGATCAGTTTGAATCAAGATATTTTTCAGTCTGTGTGGTTTTTCTTTTTTATCAGTAGACAAAAGTAAAGAACGAGTAGTACCATAATCTTGCTGCATTTGTCAACGGTCAAACTCTAGACTCTGCGCTGTGAAAGAATGAGATAGCCCGCATCATTACCTGAGTTAATCCTCCTAAAGAAAGATAGAATACAGTACCTTTTTTTTTTTTTTTTGTGTCTCTGGCTTTTCCTGTTTCCAGAGCCCCCCTCTTCAGCCCGTGCTTTGGACTTGCTCGGTCATGCACTGCTGCCTGCTGTCTATGAGCCCTTTGTGGGAGTTATGAAGAGCGGAGGGGGGGGGGGGGGTGTTATTCTATACGTCCCATCTTTAAATTATTAACCAAAATAAACCAGCTGAGTCGGGACACACACAAAGACACACAAAAACAGTGGTTCAGGACGTGTTCACCCCGCTCTGTTTCGTATTATGTCGAAGCCTGATATTAAGAAAATAATAACGCTGATTACAGATTTTTACAGAAATACAAAAAAAGAATCACGGCATTTCATCGTATTTTTACAACTTCTGTACTGCTCTCATAGTCGTGCGGCTTTTGAACAATTGCCCTGGATACAGAAGGAGAAATAAGGAAAAAAAATAAATACCAAACTAGGGGTGGGTAAATATTAAGAAAAATGGAAATCTCTATATTTTGGGGGACATTCACGATAACTATAATCAAGCTATATTTTTGCAAACCATTAAAAATATGCTAAAACATGTTAATTGAGATTGCTGTGTTGTTAAAAAGATAATTTTCTTGAATGAACCACAAAAGTGAAGTGATTTACTGATGATTTATTGTGATATATTGACGATATATTGCCCAGACTTCAACATAATAAATAAAAAGGACTATGACTCTACTTTCTGAGCCCACTGCTGTGTCAGGCCACAATGAATGCCTCTCGTGGGGTTCCACTGATGAACCAGAAGTTCTTCCTACGCAATCCCTGTCTTTTCTTGATTATGAGATCAGGGTGTTGTCAGAGGCGAAAGTGACAGGCGTCTCAGACCAGAGGCAGGTGCAGCTGCTTGAGTTACTGGTGTGCGTGTGTGGACCTTCATAAAGACAGACCCCCCCTCAAGTCCAGTGGTAGCATTGGAATTTCATTATTGCTGTGTGTGTCACTTGATCTTTGCCCCCGAGGGATGTGCTTGTTAAGAGCTGCAATTTCATGTATTTTCTATAATTGAAGATTCTTGGGGTATTCTGTGTCATCATTGGAGGCAATTTGCTGAAACCCAACTGGTTGGAAAGACGTGTTTAGCAAAACATTTCTAAACAACATCGAAGTGTATAGGTCTTAAGGGGAGTCACTTTTCAGGTTTTGGGGTTGTTTGCTCTCGTAACCTATACACTTGGACCTAATCTTTACAACAAGGAGCTACTTATTCACTGATTCAAAGTTTATCCGTAGAACTAAATGGGGAACTGTAACATCAATGGCCATTTTCTCGAAAAGCTTTTTTCTCTCATTCTGGCGACAACATCTCCCATATTTATGCCAGTAATATACAGCAGAAGTTCCAAATTGATATCACTCAATTTATGTATTCCCCCTATTCACCCACAGGTTCTACTATATCATGACAAAGTCAAGTCATTCTAACCAAAAGAAATCCAAAATCCCACAAACGTGACGTAAACGCCAGAGAACGCATTCAGCACAGACGCCTGCCCTCTGGTGGTGTATAAGCTACACTGCAATCATTGATCTCAATGACTGATGTGACGTTAGTGTTGTTCTGTATCATGGATTTACAAACAACAATTGTGTGTCTTTGTAAATATTGAGTGAAGCAGCAGCTCTGTAAACAGTTGTGTGTTCTCTGACTCATCTCCCTGTGCTGTGTTCAGGTGGAGCAGACCAGTCATCCAGCCATGGTTTTGTTCCTTATTAAGTATCTGATGATGCTGGTGGTTGGCATTCCCTCAGTTTTTTGGGTGGGAAGTAAGAAGACGTGTTATGAATGGGCCAGTTTCCTACAAGGACGCAGACGCAAAGAGTAAGATTGCACATATAATACTGCACACTGCTTCAGGGGGTCATTTATCAAGAACGATGCTAAATAGCGAGTGTAATCTGGAAAATGGTATATTTGTGGACGTGTCGCACCTAATCTACCATTTAAAAGTGAATTTATTATAATATTAGGGCCCAAAATGTGATTATGTAAATCAGAGAAAACAGAGCAAGTAAAGATTGTGCTGCTGATCCACTTTTGCACATGAGCAAACGCTTGGTAAATCACCCTCCTATTGTATAATGTCTATATTTTGTTATTAATATCTGGTGTACTGCTGGTCTCTGTAGCAGTGGCGTAAATGAATCTCGGCAGGTTCTTCAGGAGCAGCCAGACTTCACTCAGTCTTTACTGCGTGAACCAAACACCCCTGTGATCCGCAAGTCCAGAGGAACATCCACCCAGGTGTGGAAGGATAGCAACACACTGTTCATGTTTTTTGTTCTTGGTTTAATGTCACTATGTCTCTGTTAGGGGACATCCACTCATGCCTCCTCTACAAACCTGGCTGTCATCGATGACCTGGACAAGCCACAGAGAACACACTCACACCACGGACCATCCTCCACCAGGAGCAGAGGCAGCAGTGTCCACAGCAAAGCCAGTTATCATGGCAGCCTGAGGCGCACGCGAGAGGACAGGTACCACAGTCTTTAAGGAAATATTCTTACTATAATGTCAATGTTTAACTTATTCTAAATCTGGCAGGACTGATGGCGTGACTCCCCATGCTGCTAATGAGCAGAGTTTGACCAGTGGAGTTCCTCAGGTTGAGCAGCTAGTGACCGCTCAGGTGGACAACCACTCCAAACAAGGCAGTCAACATGACTCCACTGAAGCCCCAACCACTGTCATCACCCACGGGACCACAGCACTCGACTCCCAGGCCCCTGAGAACGATGGCACTAGTGCTTGAACAATCTATTTGAACGTTTAAAGTTATTTTAATCAAAGAGCTTTTGTCACTGACTGCACTTGGGACAGAAACGGTTGACCTTTGAGTGCTGTGGCTTGAGCTCCATCTGAAATACAGGTGATCCACACGTCTGATCGCTTACTGCCTTTTTCACAGCAGTCAATGCCTGTCTTGTGCAGACAGGAAATGGGTGAAGAACAAGACGTTGATAAATTATAAACTGAAGTCGTATGTTTACTGTCAGACCTCAAGTATAATGGATCGGAAAAGTTTGGAGAAGTCCTTTCTTACAGGGTATACAGAATAATGCCTTTGTTACAATCAATATCGTTGGTACTTTAAAAAACATGTCTTAAAGTTGATCCACAGTTTTGCTTGCACTGCATGAGTGACAAACATGGGCCTAACATTCGGACCTTCTGGCTAAACTTTTGAAACTGTGAAGCATAAGAGAGCGACTGGTCCTAGAGACTGTCCTGGTGAAAACTCTGGATGCAGAGATGAACTAGAATGTAAAGAGAGAAGCAAACTGAAATGTGTGAGCACTTAATCGTCACTTCAGGTCAGTGGGTCTGTGAAAACGGCAGCTTTGGGAATACACTTCATTCATGTCTTTTTAAGACATCAGTATTGTATTATAAACAGCTTACTCTGGTGTGCCTCATAGTAGCACATTGAAATACCTTTAATATTTATATTAAAGGGCTTTAAAACACATGTTAATGACTAATCATGCCTCTCTCGACAGTGTACTTGCTGTGAAATAGTATTTCTGTACATGTTTTGTAATTGTTAGTTGTGATTTAACCCTGTACAGAGTGACTGGAGCATTCATGTTGTGTGCTTCTTTCTCATGATTTCTTTCTTTTTCTTTGGTGTAATGATAAAGATTATGGACCTACCTCACCTGTACTCACAGATCTGCACACAGGATACAGGGTATTTTATAAAACTTAAAATAACAAACATAGCGTTAGATCAATGCTTCACTGATTCATCCAATTTGACCAACTACAGGCTTTTCACTGTTAAACTACACAGTGCCACTCGCTGGTGACACCTAGTGGTCAATAATGTAACAACAACTTAACAGTGCTTCACATCTTGCCTTTAGAGCCTCATACTGCCTGTGTTTATGCCCATCATCTCGTTATTTGGACCTTCAGTGACTCATAGTTAACCATTAAAATGTGGCGTCTGTACAACATAACCATAAATGAAAACAATCATGTTCCCTAACGCTCATCGCGTCTGCAGCTTTGTATTGAACTACATATGTAACATTTGCATTGTGAATTCTGCCTTTTAATTTATTTACAGTTTTAAACTGTCACAATTATTTTATATTCAGTCTAATAAATTTGAATGAAAATACACTTTTATTGGAAATGTTTGATAGTTGAGCTGGTTCCTGTATTGTTGCTGGTAGCTTCAAAGTAAGTGAAATGTTTATATGTCAGATTTTTCTCTCTTGCGTCGCACAATCGCAGCCACGTCTTGTTTGAGTTTAGTCACACACTCCTCCAGCTGCTCGGAGAAGTCTTTCAGTAGACGACCCTGTTCATCCACAAAGAAGCGCAGCTCCACCAGATCTGACTCGTCCTACAAATATATCAGGTTTAGCCACATAATGATGGTAATATGTTTTAAATGCAGACATACACTAGGCCGGTGTCTGCGCAGACGCTGCAGTTGACCCCTGACTGAGGTCATACTGTGGTAGAAAACCTTCAGAGCTCGAGCAAACTCTGCGTCACAGCTGGGCCGCACTGAGCGTCCACCTGAAGCACAACCAACAAGTGTCACAATGTTTGTATAACATGTAGTTAGCATTTATATAAAAAATAGACAAAAAGATATTCACCATTCCTGACTGCGTTTAGTTGTTCTCTCAAGTTATGGTTTTCTTTTTTCAATAAAGAATTCAAGCTCTTCATTTCCTCCAAGTCTCTCTGGAGGACTCTGAAGGAACTGCTCAGTTCACAGTTTAAAGTCTAAATCACAAATGTTCAGAATCAGTGTATAATGCACTAAAATATAAACACTTAACAAACTTACTGCAGTGTCGGTTCGGCCGGTCTTATCAATAATGAAGATGCCCTCTGACGTCATTCTCATCTCATCCAAAGGAGATGTGAGTTCTGCACACCCCTCTGAAACACAATATAACAACATTTTAAACCAACAATGATCAATAATTGTCTTCTTATATCTTTATAAGCTGTAAGAATGTCTTTATCAGCACCTTGCAGCCCCCAGAGCTCCAGGAGCACAGCGCTGCTCTGCAGATAATCCAGCAGGCTCTGAGAGGTCTGTACTGAAGCCAAGTGCACACGGTGATCCAACACAGGGTTCATGTTGTGCCATGCAGCAGGAGTGTACAACGGTCGGGAGCAGTCAAACACCTTGAAACTAAGGAGGAAAATAAGAAAATAACTCCAACCATGGTGTTAATACAACAAAGTACTGTCTTATGTGAGGCTTACCCTATTTGTACGCCTCTATTGTGAGCCTCTTTTATCCAGCGCAGGCCACAGCACTGCTCCAGCACCAGCTGGAAGTCCAGGCGGCGTCCCAGTAACTCTGAAGGGTCAATCAAGATGTCATCCTCACTGAGCGGACTGACAGAGGAGAGGAGAAACTTCAAACTGTGTAATATTCTGTTGTTTGAGCACACTGAAAACATACAGTCCGGTGGAGGAGCAGGGAAGCAGCTGTGCCTGTAGGATGGCCTCCTCTGTTCCCTCTGACCCTAAAACCTGTAAACGCAGATGGTCGTGCATTCAGTCTGAATATTCTGACTCTGTTGGTCTTCATTTTGTACACAAACCTCTAGTTGTTCTTCAAGTGGAATGCGAAAAGCCAGAGTCTGGAGCCACAGGTGAGCAGTGCCCAGGAGCAGAGGCTCCACTGGATCCCAAAATGGGTCTTGGTCTCTGGAGAAAGTGACTGCAGAAAAACCTTTTGACCTCTGAAGAGGAATTCACCCAAAGTTAACATGATACAACAAATAAAGAGACATTCATCCTATAACAGTTGGACCTACGTTTTCTTCAGTCTGCTCTGACTGATGCTGCTGATACATTTCTTCCATTAGAAATTTACGGTTTATGAACTTGGCTTTTGACCACATCCACACCTCGTAGAGAAGAAACCAAATAAGCAAAGGCTTGAAGGTTGAATATATAATGTGTAGTCTGCTCACTCTATAAACATACCTGTTTGTTTACCAAAGTAGTGACTCTGACAACAGTGTCTTTTTTCAGATCGTGCCCTTTAGAATCTGAGAGGGCGAGGTTCTGAATCTCCAGTTTAAACTCTACGCCCTATAAACAAATGTGATCATTCAAAACCACACATCCAGATACTATCTTTACATGGGACACATATAGACGTTGGAACCTTGTGCAGCTCCTGGCTCATCTGGTTGGCTTCTGTCACCATTGGCATTAGTTTAATGTAGTCATAGAAGACTGCCAGGAGGCTGGGGTCAGTTTGGCTTGATCCAGAGCTGGACTCTCCTACAGATATGTAAAGTATATTCATAAGAATGCCACACAAAGGGTCATCTATATATAAAGGTCCGTTACCAATGTGAATTCCTTCAGCAGCAGCCAGTTCTGCCTGGAAGTAGTCATAGTCATAGCAGCTCCAATCGTCCGCGCCGCGATCAGATGGGAACCCAATGAAAAGGTACGTGCAGTTTGAGCCCAGAATTAACCGGTCCTAG
Organism: Lesueurigobius sanzi; assembly: GCA_900303255.1. NCBI lineage: Eukaryota > Metazoa > Chordata > Actinopteri > Gobiiformes > Gobiidae > Lesueurigobius > Lesueurigobius sanzi. The sequence goes on from OMNZ01092040.1 coordinate 20,206, forward strand.
AGACATAAGGTTCTTATCCCATTGGATCCCAAAGATTAAAAAGAAAAAGAGAAGAAACTAACCAGATGCTGCAGCTCTGTTGTCTGACTGACTTCGTTACCATTTACAATCACTTTTGACCCTGCCACAGGTGTCAGAGTGACACGCCGCTGCTCATTCCTGAAGATGACGTGACGCTCTTGTATCCTGCAAAATTTCTCTATATAGGTTGCATTCATGTGACATCACAACGTTTTGACTTGGTTTATGACTCTGTAATTCCTGGGCCAATCTGCATGAAACAAAAACTGTCACAAAGTCCAATGTCTCCTCTGTCAGCACATATGAACTAAGGTCTCATTATTTTCTCATAAAGGTGTCCAAAAGTTGAGACAATATTCAAAAGCAAGTGTGTCATGCCATAAGAATAATATGGCAGGTTTGTGAATCACATGACTATCAAATAATTACCAAGAACAACATTTGTGAATTTTCTTTTCTCTTTTTCTCCATCATCATTGACTATCATCACCGGCACACTTGTAGAAGATTGTATTAGATATAGGCCAGTTCTTAAAGCTTGTACCTACAACTTACCCGAGTCCTTTGATGGAGATCGACCTTGGGGTAGAGTCATTGAGGCCAACATCCCATTCACCTAAAACATATTAGGACTGCTCTGAGTAAAATGCAGTAAGTTCGCACTAATATCAGCCACACTGTGCTCTTCATCCATCAGATATTTACAGCCGCAGTTAGACAAACAGCTCACCCTCCTGTATGAACAGCTTGACCACACCAGAGAGCTGGGTGTCCTCGTTTATGTTGAGTATGTAAGGGTGCATCTGCATCATCCTCCTCTCCTACAACACAGCGGCACCATTTGTAAGAGAGAGGGCAAACATCCACAGTGCATGTGAGTGGGTGCACCTTTGTGATGTTGGCGTATTGTTCTTCCAGGTCCTTGAGCGCCTCCTGCAGGTGCTGTTCCCATAGCGTCTGGATGGCCTTGATCTGCAGCTCATTGTGGGTGAGCAGCTGTCGAAGCTCCTCTGAAACATGTGTGTCTGTTATGGAGTCTGTTTTGTTGTCAGTGCTGGAAGAAGTACTTAAAGGTGCTCTGTGGAACTTTTTAAGTGAAAAAAAGAAAACTCTGATATTAGTGGCAGGATCTGATATCACCAATTAATTAAGAGACCAGGGCCAATGCCAAAGTTGTTACAGCCAGCCAATCAGGGGTCAGTTGGGCTAGATATTCGGCTCGGGGGGGGCGGTCTGCTTTGAAAACTTGAGATGTCATGACAAAAATTAAGTTTAGGAACAGGGAAATCTTTAAGATTAGGGTTAGGTTTAGGTATATTTTCAGACAAACCAACTCATAGATCTATCCAAAATTACAGCAGACCGTTCCCTGTTCCTACACTTCACCCCTGATTGGCTGGCTGTAACATTGGTCCTGGGCAAACAACTTTGACATTGGCCCTGGACTCTTAATAACTTGGTGATATCAGATCCTGCGATATTAGTGCGTGTTTGACCACTTAGTGACCCAGTGGCTGTGCGGGTGGTTAGCACGGTGCCTTTACTTTTCATCACAGCAGCCTTTATTACGCTCCAGGATCTGTTTTAGGGTGACTGGTAGGTTTTCACTGCGTTGCCATGGAGACGACTCCATCAGCAGAGGAAACCTACCAGAAACCTTAACAATAATGGATCCTGCTACTCACCCATACAGCCACAGTCATATTTAGTTTTTTTATTCCATAAAAGTACAGATATGTTACAGGATCAACAAATTTACTCAAGTATCAGATTAAAATTCTACTTAAGTAATAATACGCAATTATCTGCTTTCAAATGTATTTTATTGGTAAAACGTAGGTATTTCACGCAGATTTTTAAACTACTGAACGAATTAAATGAGTGTTTGTTGTTGTTTTTTAAGAAGTATTGTGCTTTTGTATTAAATCAGGTCTAAACCAGGTCTAATAGCAAACTGAAAGCTGCCGGTTTTTAGACGTCTAATGTTTATGATGAGACTAGCTACTGCAGCTTTAGATTCACAGATTGAAAATACTGTATATGTGTTTAAAAATACATTTAGCTTTACTACAGTTAATAATTTAGTGGAATATAAAGTACAGATGAGGCCCCGTTGAGTCTACGCTACTCCCTTGTCTGCTGTATGTCCATTGTTTACACTGTGTACGTGGAGAAAGTCTAAAGACACCTGCTCTAAAATGTAGTGAAGTAAAAAAGTAAAAAATATTCATCATAAAATAAACATAAAAGTAAAAGTACCTACAATTTGTACTTTTGCTTGTATTTTTGACTTTGTTCTCTGCTGTATGGCTGACTATTGACTGTATGGTGGGTTCTTACTGGTCTCATCACTGGCCCTGCGCCCCTCTGGTCCCAGTCGGCTCAGTCTCTGCAGAAGCCGCGCGTTCTCGGCCTTCAGCTCCTTGACCAGGCGCTCTGTGGGACTCTCATTCACAACAGCTCGATTCTGGATGCGCTTGGCCCTGAGCAAGAAATTCAATTCCTGTTTGGTAGATCAGTTATGTGTGCAGCTATTCCTCAGTGCACAATTCAAATGATTAGTACATGCAAAACACTCTCAGGTGACTGTGGTGGTTATTTTGAAAGGAAAGTTAGTTAGATTTAAGGTGGTAGACATTTTTTTAATTGATTTTTAACTTTCATTGCTTACATCATCAGTGACATCAGCTGGAGGCAGGAAGTGAGCAAGAGAAATAAGATTAAACTAAAACTAGAGATGATAGGCCTAAAACTACAACTAAAAAATGTCGCATTTTGAGAAAGCTGTCATTGAAGTTACAATTTCTTATAGTTCTATGGAGAAATGTTGAATCGGTGAATAATTACACTCCTTATTGTAAAGATTAGGTCTTTTTTTCCCCCCAGGTGAAAGTTTATATAATATATATATATAATCTTACCTGCAGTGTCTGCCCTTCAAGTACATGTGACAGGTTTGCGCATTTCTCTTTGTCTTAGTAAAACCAGATAATGGAAGTATTTTTTATTATAGATTTACATCAGTGAAGGGCCCATTTTATGAAGAAGTTTAAAGCTCATTTTCTTGTGTTCATTTCTCTATGTATTCATATGTCACTTCCTGTGCGCAAGAACCAATGAAAACATGACAGAAAATATAAAACCAAAGAAAATAATAAATAAAAAGCACGTGAGATCTTAAATATAAGTGTGTTTTGGAGAATGTGTCAAATAAAAATGTTATTCCCTGTTGAAACATACTTTACCTTTCAGCATAACGCAAGGTTGAGAGAGACTCTTCATAGCAAATATCAGCAGGACTGAGAGTAGCAATCTGCAAAGGTCACACAAGGAAACATTAGGGAATAACAGTTTTCTGCTCAAAACAAGGGAGGCAGTAGATTACCATCACAGTGCGACTGTTGCCTCCCAGGGCTGACTGCAGAAGCTTGGTGAGGATCGACTCTCTGTAAGGAATGTGCACCACCTTTTTACCCACCGCCACATCTGCAAGAGCACTGGAACAGAAAAGGTGTCATTTAATACGAATGCGAAGAAATGGCTGATCTCCAAACAAAGCTGTACACATTAGGGATAATTGTTGAGATGTGGGTGAAAGTTGAAAATGAAAAAGTGCATGTTTTCTGTATCCATGATAGAGGAGAGAGAGGATGCAGGGATTAGGAGTGTGCAAAGTGAGTAGGATGTATGGATGTGCATATGTAGAGTGAAAGGGAATGATTTTAGAGTGAATCTTGGTGTGACACATGTGTAACCTGTGTTTTATGATAAATTAACCCCTTGGTCAAATAATTCATATACAACAAATTTATGTAAATGCATGTCTTTCTAAACATCAATCTGCCCAGGGAATACAGGTGGAAATTAGCATTTTGTGCTATAACCTGGCACCAAGCATCTTTCCTGACTTTGTCTTGGTCAATGTGTTGTTGTGCACTGTCCCTGTACAAATAAAAGCATACCATATCAATAAAGTCTAGATAATTGTGATCCCTTTGTGCCGTGTCGGTTCCAGAGCAAACTCTTTGGAAAA
>OMNZ01092042.1:0-21656 GCA_900303255.1 Lesueurigobius sanzi
TGGCCAACTTTGTGAAACTTAGATGCTCAAATAAAAAGATGAAAGAAAGATGAAAGAAACTCCCACAGAGTCTGAAACTTTCCTCCAACCTGAAGAATTTCTCCCATAATGTTAAGAAATTACTATTAGAAAAGCAGCAGTGTCAGCGCTGAGCATCGTAATTGTACTACTGGTCTTAGCGAGATTTTATTGTATTATTATTATTTTATTGTGTTAAAGTGGTTGTTTGTAGTGTGGGTGAGTGTATTTGAAATACTGCATACATTTTATATTGTATTTCTCATCTGCTCAGGGACGCCATCCATCCATTTTCTTCCACTTTATCCGGGGCCGGGTCGTGGAGGCAACAGTCTGAGCAGAGATGCCCAGACTTCCCGATCCACACACACCTCCTCCAGCTCTTCCTGGGGGATCCCAAGGCGTTCCCAGCCTAAAGACCTCGTCTTTCCAGCGTGTCCTGGGTCTTCCCTGGGGCCTCCTCCCAGTGGGACGTGCCTGAAACACCTCTCGAGGGAGGCAACCAGGAGGCATCCGAAACAAATGCCCTAGCCACCTCAGCTGGCTCCTTTTGACGTGGAGGAGTAGTGGCTCTGGTCCGAGCTTCTCCCGGGTGACTGAGCTCCTCACCTTATCTCTAAGGGTGCGCCCAGCCACCCTGCGGAGGAAACTCATTTCGGCCGCTCAGGGACTGCAGATGGAAACTAGTAGCTTCAGCTATAATTGGGTGTAAAGCATCTTTAATTTAATGTTTTTGCACATTGTCCCTGTCAAATAAACTAATAAAAATAATAAAGTGTATGTGCCCAGTTCAGTCATTCAGGGAAGACTTATATTTTCCATGCCGACCCCAACCACATATGAGGAGTTAATTGTGCTCTGAGACCCACTGTTTGGTGCAAATAAATGAGTGCCTCTTCATCTGCTGCTTCTATTTGAGGTAGAAAGGTAGATATTGGCAGATAACAGTCCCCGTGACCCCAGCACTGCACCCTAATGTCGGCTGTGACACCTGTAGACACTGCCCACTTTTATTTCTTTAAAATTTCATAACTCCTGACAGGACTAGAGACATACTTTTTTTGCTGCTCGAATTTGCAAAATAAAAATCGATTTTAGCTACAAAATCGATAAATAGATTTTTTGCCCAGCCCTAGGATGCAGCTGTAAAAATGTTTTTAAGAGGTGGAGGCTTCACTTTCTTTTTGACGTCTCCATGAGTTGTTTTTGGGCCCCCAGAAATCCTTGCAACGCCATTCATGTGGGACATGATGAATAGTAATAACAATTCCGACATATCAAGCGTCAGTGAAAACACTGCTCTCCACCATTGAAATGCATTGGACTTTAAGTGGTTATCATTTGGTTTGAGGGGATCTTTGTGATGTCAAATTGTGATGAAATGTCGTTTGACTACTATGATAACCTTCCTATAGGCAAAAGTGCAGATTCTTTATTTGTTTTCACCGACACTGCGTTGAGTCTAAGGGGATTTATGACGTAATGTCGGAATTGTCCAACAAGTTACCCTTACAAATCAGCCTACAAAGAAAGTCTAACACGTAATTTGACGAGGCAGATGTTATATTTAGTTTGTTTGAAGTTTTTCACTGCAGTCATCAGAATAAGTCGCAGTTTCACGCTACTTACTGCGGAACAGCATTATCACCCTCCCAGGGGCGGAGGTGCACCATGTGGATGTTCTGGCCATCTTTCATTAGTTTATAGCACACCTCTCTCTGTGCCGCCCCTCTGCGGCTGCTCTGTGTACTGCACGTAAGGGAAGCTCTCCAAGCTCTATCCTTCCAACCCTCGTCCCTGCAAGCAGTGTTAATTTCGTCGACAATAATATTTAGTTATAATTGTATTCACAGTTAATATTTTTGCTGACTAAAATAAGCCTAAAACTAAATTAAAGTTAGTAAAAATTAGTAAAACTATAACTAAAATCTCCAGATATTTGCATCAACTAAAAAAAAGACTAAATCAAAATGAAAAGGGACTAAAATGATCCAAACTTCAGTGACTCAGTTTGAAAGAGCTTTATATCATTTAAATTCTCTGCCAAAGGAACAGCATAATGTGGGAGACGCTTCATGAAGCAGAATAATATTATTAAATATGTTTGAAAACAATAATATAAATGTAAAGTTTACTCAACCTATTTCAAATCTAGTTGACTAAATTTACGTGAAATTTTTGACTAAAATTTAAAACTAACAAGATTTTTTTAACTAAATCTTGACTAAAATTACACTCCATTTTTGTCAAAAGACTAAAACTAAATTAAAATTTGCTGCCAAATGTATAAAATTAACAAATAACAGATCTGTAGTATGAGCTCTTTTATTTTCATTTCTGTCCACCACAAGGTTTTAAATACAATATCTTACAGTCTGACCAGCCTTTTGGACATGCATGCCCCTATGAGTTGAAAGGGAGCTACTGTATATACAGATGTCATCCACCATTGGCCAGCAATGTCACAATCGTAACTAATGCATTTATAGCCAAATATAGTATAAAGAACACTGTAGTCACAAGCTGAATACTCCTATTGGCATATTTCCTCTGTTAATCTTTTTTTAGAACACATAAATAAGAAATTAATGGCATATAGTGGTGCTGCACTAAACCAAACCAAAATAATTACTTCAAAAAGCGTTGGGTATCGGGGCTAGAAGAACCTGAGATTACAAGTGGACTTCAACACAAATGTGAAACTAAATAATAATGATAAACAATCCCTAATTATTATGCATTTACAGTTGGGAATAACCGTCTTGTGCAAGAGAGGGGGCTCCAAACCCCTTTAGGAACTTTAAGGCCAAGATCGTGCATGTACCTTCGCACTAATGTGTAACCTTCAAACAAATCAGGGGTCAAGGTTTGAAATCCACCTCTAGATTTCTCTTCTCCAACGTTTGGCTGGTAAAGCTGGTTAAAGCATAGACATGAGGCAAACTAAAGACTAAAGCTCCTACACATTATGGTTTTACATATAGTTTAGTTGGTCTTTCACGTCTCTGAAGTGCACTTCTAGAAAAGCTTAGTCCTCTCTTATTATATTATTACCTTTATTTGAAATAGTGCTTCAGAGTCAAGTAACAAATTGTCACATGTCAATCTACAGTTCAAACTATTACTTACAAATGTTTGAAGCAAATTGATAGGAATTAATTACATAATTTAGTGTGTAATAATATTAGATAAATATATTCCCACTTTAGACAAAAACAGATGTGGTACCTATAAAAAAAAAAAAAAAGACATTTGTGCAACTGTGCATGGAGCCTCCATCTGTCAGCGCAGAATGGAGAGAAAGGCAATTAAATTTCCTGATAAGGGCTTTTCGTCAGAGTACTGCAGCGGAGTGATACAATGAATATCATGTAACAGTGCAATTGTTAAATCCTTCCTACAGTAAATGCATCATACACCATCAGCGAAACTCTCTAGTGTTCACACAAAACAGTAACAACGACCAGACTTCATTTTTGAACATCTAGTGAACATTTGACAATCCATTCTGAGCACTGGGTGAGGACTGTGAGCGTGTTGATAGTATATAGCAGCACTTCATGGACATGAGCTCAAAAGAGTCACGTCTGTTTAATCTGGGCTTCATAATATGAAGTGTAAAATTGTCACTTTTCCTACAGTCAGAGCAGTCACTTCAAATGTGTCTTGTTTCTTGGTTGACAAAGTGGCTTTTGCAGTTTCCTCAACAACAGTATTTCACCAAAGCGTGCCAACTTTCACTAACTTTTCGGCTCGAAACCCTGTTGTTTAACGTCTCCAGGTCCGTTCCTGTGAATACAGTTCATCTAGAGTACACGGTGTTGGTAATTACAGGTCAGCACCAGGGCTCTCTCTGAGCTCTGCCCCGAGCCAGACTGTCAGCCCTCTGCCACGCACTCTTCATCAGGGCCAGGGCCTCTCCACAGCGCTTCTGAACCGACTGCTCTGATATCTCCTTCTGGGGAAGGTCCACCTGTGCATAATAGCAAATATTTTGAAATAACTAATGCAATGTACCACAACACTGCAAAAGGTGATATTTTGAGTTAAGTTAAATTAGCTTGAATTCATGATATTTTACCTTATTTTAAGTCATTTTGACTTGCCAAGTAAAATTATCTGCCAACAGTACTGTTATTATTGTATTATTAAGTATTGTTGCACTTAATATAAGAAAAAGCATATCATTTTAGATTTATTATCCAATTTCCTGTGCAAGAAGTTGTTTTTTCTTCATTTCAGTGCAAAAATACTTGTTCCATTGGCAGATAATTTCACTTGGCAAGTTAAAATGACCCAGAATGAGGTCAAATATTATGAATTCAAGCAAATTTAACTCATCAAGAGATCACTTTTTGCAGTGAATAAACTGATGTTTTGTTTCTCTTCAGTAGTATACCTGGTAAATATCCTTCCACGCCTTATTCAAAGCATGGAGCAGCCGGTCTCGTTCCTCACAACCACTAAAGTACAAAACCCAGGGAGGGAGAAACTGGCTTCGATCAGCAGCAAATTCCTACAACAAGAAAAAAACGTAAATACAATTTCTAGGACCTAAAAAAACAGTTAGTTGTTTACTAAAGATGTACAATAACTTAAGCAGGCTCTCACAATAATGCAGTACTCCTTGCGGGCCTCCAGACTGACTGCAGTGATGTCAGTGACCTCAGCGCTGCCCAGTGAGCGGAAGAAGCTGGTCTGACAGTCCTGATGGCAGGTCAGCAGCTTCATGTCTGTGACCACCAGGCAGCAGGGGATACAGGGGGTGGGGGCTACACCCTGAGGGATCACCTGGACAAAATGACAAAAACTAATAAGGTCTTTGATTTATGTATGGTTAGTCTGGGGTCATCAGAACAGCCTTGTAGCCTTGTTAGATGCATTCTCGCAGTTTATATCCTCCTTACCCCCTTAGACACCGACTGACAGAGCAGCTGCATCCACTCTGCCATGTCCAGCTCATTACTGGCACTGAGCTCCAGCGGGGGGCGCTCCGTCAAGATGACCTGGAAGGCATGAGGGTGCTCGGTGCTGTTAGACCGCCGACAGCCTCCACAGTGCTCTCCTCTGACAAACAGAACATTCAGATGATGAAAGACGACTCAAAATCAAAATCAAAGTAAGATGGAGATGAGCAAATCTTACCCCATTGTCACAGACAGGAAAGGCGTTGCATCGGTTTTCTCAGAGTACAGATGTAGAACCCCTTTGCTAAAAAAACAAAAGAAAAGAAGTAGTAAATAGTGCATTAAGTTCAATGTAATACAGCAGTTAGCAGAGACAAAACGTTCATTTTGATGTTCCATAAGAAAACAAAAAAAATGAACACTCCCCTAGATTTAACAACCTTAAAAGTTGAGGTTAAAGCTTCATAAACCCACCTGAGCACCAGGTAGCAGCTCTTCCACAGCTCCTTCCCCAGGTAAGTGCTGCCTGCCTTGTATTGCACTGCGCCCTCCTTGATGGTGGTGCCTCCAGAGCTGGGTGAGTGGACAGGGGACAGACAGGTGTCCAGGGGGTCCTCCCAGTGCACCAGAGAGTAGAGGAGCATGCACAGGTCTGCCACCTGCGCAGAGAGGAGCGTTGGTGTAAAACATCACAGGCCGACTCACAGGAGATCTGGAAACCTCGGGCTTTACCTCACAGTGAGACTCCTGGGCCACAAACTTGGTGAGAGCCAGTTTCTCCATAGTGGCGTCGGTCAGAACGGAGGGGTACGGGGGCTCTCGGCATCCCTTCACCATAGAGGACTTCAGAACTGATAACAGCCAGCTAAAAGGACAAGAAAATAGTGAGTCAATGTTTCTATATTTACAAAATCAGAACATAAATGTAAATCAGCTGCACAACAGAAGTTGAGCTATTTGTATCACAACTCTGAGACATGCACAAAAGCAACATTGTACTGTTGTTCTTGCTGCTTAAGTTTTTCCGTCATAGTGGCTTAGTTTAGCAGTCAACATGGCCTCCAGTCACGGTATTGCACAATGTACATTTTCATTTATCACATGATTTCTTTAAAACAATGTAAACAACATTGTATGGTTCAGGGGATTTAAGAACAGTTTTTATCCAAGTGCAGTTGCCACACTGAATGCTGTCAAATATAACCGACCACAGGCATAATGTAACTGATGACTGTTTAAAATGTGTCATTTTAAAGAATGAATTGCCTTTTAACATTTATTGAAATGTTTTTGTTTTGGAATGCACCAACTGGACTTACAATTTTGTTGTACTTGTTGCATTGACAATAAAGATTATTCATTCATTCATTCATGAAGTATTAAATCATGAATGGGATGTATTTGTGTGCATTCTCTCAAGACGTTTTTCGAAGAGCTTTGTCAGCACTGAAACTTGGATGCCAGTGGACCTTATAAAGACCAGTAGGAAGAGTTTATCTGCAAGTCCCACCTCTCTTTGTTCTAAACGTTAGCGAAAAATACCTTTAGAACAAAGAGAGGTTGGACTTACAGGTAAACTCATACTGGTCTTTATGAGATCCACTGCCGTCCAAGTTTGCTCAACGTTGACGAAGCTCTTTGGATGAAAAGTGAAACATCCTACACTTCAACTACAGAGTACAAATGAAGACTGAAGAATCTTTGCCTACGATGGACAAGTCCTGTACTACTGAGAACTTGAGTCAGAATAATTTCAAACGTTAAATTGGGTGCAACATGACCAAAAATAACTAACACTATGCCATTTTGTACTTGTCATCATTATAAAGGACCCCCTGTGTATGAAAGGAGAGACTCACAGAGTGAGCGAGGCATCTGCTGTGTCCAAGAGGAACTTTCTTCTCCTGTTTGTGCAAACCAAAGTCACAGTCTGTTGGTCCAGTCCCACCTAGAACAGAACACCACATAGAGGTATTGCATGAAACGAACCATGAAAGCGAAACATATGGGGCCTGACTTCTTCATCAATCGTTTCCAGAAAGCAGGTTTACTTTGACCTGGACTAACAACTAAATCTGGTTCAGAGCATCTTTGCTGTAGCTGTACTTTAACAGAATACCAATTACCACTTTCCACGAGATATTGTAATAGACATTATTGTGCCAGCGCTGATTCCAACTTAATAAATCGCAAATTTGGACATGTATTAAAATGGCACTTACTGAAATATAGTCCAGCTCATTGTATGAAACGGCATCTTCTACTGTGTAAGGCTTCTCCGCTGCACCTGTGAAGAAGACAGAGGCACAAACGTTAAAATGTGTACAGTAATTGTTGAGTGATTGTGAGATTCAAATAGGCTTATTGGTCACACACCCTTTCTGAGCAAGTAAATGTAACAGTCGGTGAGTAGCAAGAAGAGGGGCTGTAGGTCTCCCTCCATGTGGCCGGTACTCATCCTCATCATCTGCACAAAATGTAAACGACAGAATACATCACTGCAGTTAAGAGCCTACCAACATGACCTCAAACAAACAACAAACTGTATGTGTGGCCTCTGTCAATTTAGCAACATTCAGCCTTATGTTTTATCAGTGTGTCAAGTGAAAAAACTGGAATTACTCATAAGAACCAAAAGGCCCTGCTTGGAGTAAAATTACAATTAGATCAGAAAATAAGAGCTGTGCAGACAGGTAGCAATCAAAGAACAAGGTAAATGTGCAAACAAGTAATAATAATTGAATAAAGGAATTCATTTTAAAATGTTAAAAAGGAAGCAAAATATAAAAATAAAAAAGTCAAATTGACTAACCTTAAAGAGCTGTTCTTCATTTTCTCTAAACACATGAATCATAAGGAGAAGCAGGTGGTTGTTGTCCACTCTAAAAAACAAAATAGGAACAGAACACGTCAGAATGATGATTTAAAAAAAGATCATCCCAGTTTGACCGCTCTTACTGAAACTCTGCAGGATGTGTCACGTCAGAGGGGCTCAGCTGCTGATCTGCCTGTTTGTCCTTCTGTTCACTGACCATCTCCTCGTTCAGCTGGAGCTCCTGTCCTTCTCCTTCTGCCTCTCCTTCAGGCTCATGGCCTGGAACAGTCTGTGGTTGGCTTTGCTCTGCAGTGTCATGGCTGCCACTACAGCGGGCAGCAGTCTCTGGACTGTGGAGGGCAGAGGAATTCGTCTCTGAAGGCTCTGGGAGGGTCTGGAGGTATGGGCTAGTGAGCGGAGGTGAGAGGGGGTCTCCTGGTGCTGGGTCTGGGGGCTCTCCAGCTGAATTCTCCAGAAAGGGCTGCTGCTCTGTAGGCTGCACCGTGCGCTTACACTCAGACTCCTCCTCTAGGTGCTCCCAGGTCTCATCCTGATCCAGAGCCCCGTTCATTTGGTCCATGACATCACGCAGAGGCTGCCCCACGCGCTCCATGGAGGTGTCAGCCATCTTAGGAAGCCTCAGTATCTCCTCCTGCTCCTCTAGGACCTCAGTGCCAGTGCCTGCTCTGCTCCTCCTCAGCTCCCCCTCACTGTCCACAGTGCAGTCAGTGCAGTCGTGCAGGTTCTCAGATGACACAGAGTTGTGGAGGCTGCAGCTGGAGTCTGTGGAGCCCTTCCCCCGCCGTTTCTTGGCTGGTTTTCTTCTTCGGGCCATTCTGAAACGGAAAAACACTTTTAAAAGGAACAGAAGGCAGTGACATTTGAGCTTACAATAATAATGAAATTGTAAAATTTGTAAAATATAATGTAATGTAAATGCTCAAATAAACAAAAAAACAAATACTTTGAATAAATGAAACATGAAACAACCCACATCAAGGTATTCAGTGCCATCAAAGGCTTTGACAGTAATGTACTCAGTGTCTCACACATAAAAAGAAGTATTTCTATTTCTATTTATGTTGTGATGTCATTCTTCAAGGCAGAAAGATCATAAATATAGTTGAGCGTGTTCTGTACCTGATGACCTCCAGCTCACTGCCATTGACTTCCACTTCCTCCTCATGGGTTGCGCTGGCGTGAAGGCTGGCTACATGCACCGGAGTGACGTCTGCAGAGGTGTTTGTGGTGTTTGTGTCCGAGTCTTCAGCGAAAGGGTTGTGTCTGGACGTGGGGGGGCTGTGAGGTGAGAGGTATGTCCCAGACCGGAGTGCACACGATGAGACCACCACAGTGTCACTGATGACGGTCTGAGGGTCCGATCCTCCGGAGTGAGGGCAGCTGGCCTGGTCTGTCAGATCACCTTCTGACACGCAAACAACACAGCGCTATAACAAACCCGTTTATGTTATAGCCATGTCACAAAGGAGTAGCACTCGGTTCCATCAGCACGGCACACACATGTTAGAGACTGCCAGGTCAGCTTTAGTCACAGCATCAGCTTTAGTTACAGAGGCACAAGTCAAAGCTCAAACTGGAGATATATTATATTAATATATAATATATGAATATATGAATATAATTATATATTCAATTACGGTTGTGGCCAGGGTATGTAAACTTATGCATTTCATAGAATATGAATAACATAAAAACCTTTATTTCACTCATGGTTAGTGGTTGCGTGAAGCCATTTATTGTAAAAAAAAAAACAACTATGCTTTTTAACTAGAAACTAGCCAAATGTCCCTGATCAATTGGCTAGTTTACATATTGTGCATCTTGAAACAAACATAACATTTTTTCCTGTATTTGAGAGTCCTGTATTTCATTATTGCAGTGAGTTTTTCTTTGCTCCTGAACAATTTGTTGAAGGTGATATAAAGGTTAGATCAGGGACATTTGAGTAGTTTCTGTTTCATTATGATTTCAAAAGAGTAAACTCAGTTCTTTGACAACAAATGGCGTTGGACAACCACTAACCATGAGTGGAAAAAAAAGATTTTTGTTTTATCATGGCAAAAATGGCCAAAAGATTAAAAGGGTGTCTAAACATTTGAGTACAACTGTACATCAATGCTCTGTAGTTGGCTGGTGTACAGATTGTTCAATTTATTTTTTCAACACAAATATAACGGTGTGATTTGATAAAAATGACTGAACTCAATGATTTTTAACTCAAAACATAAATGCCACTATAGAAGGCAATACATTCCAATGAAGGAGGCATTTGTACCCAGTAAATCTCTATGTTGTTGAACCTAGACTAGTGCCATGAGATACAGCGGAGACTTCAGGAGAACAGTATTGAGAACCAGAAATAACAGGTAAGTACAGCAGAAAGCTCTGTGCTGGCTCCGTCAGTGGGATTTACAGCATACACATGCACAACATCTGACCTCATATTCCCTTGACAAACAACTTCTGCTCTGCAAGCTATTTTTATTTAATGCATTTTACATATTCATAATTTATATGATCCCAAATGTAACCTTCCAGTATTTTAAATCTGATGGAGCTGGAAATGGACAACCAACATCCACATACAACACTCAGCATGCACAGACATAAGCCATGCATAAACAGAGAAAACATAAAGGACCGACTCAGAGAAGGGAGTGGTTAACCCATGTCCCACCTTCCCAGTCTGCACTTGGTAATGACTGCAACACGGGGAAGATGTCAGCAAAATCATAATCTAAAAAGGGGGAATGGACAGAACTGAATAAAAAAAAATACAAAATGGCTGAAACATGAATGTGTGTCGATGTAATTGGACCATGGGAAAGTATCGACGCCAGTGAGTCAAGTACATTAGGAAAATTCCTTCACACAATTGTTCAACCTATGTACCTTTCTATTCTACATTTAAATAAATCAACAGGATAACAAGATAGAAGTGCAGTACCTTCACTGGAGGGAGCGATGTAGCTGTTGTCCCACTCCAGATTGGTGGAATTCAATGAGGTGAAGGAGTGCAGGGAAATGCTGTCTGAGCTGGGCAGTCTCTCCTCGAAGTCCAGCAGGTTATGGGGTTTGTAGTACTCGGGCATGTACGGCGCCACATCCAGGTATGGGACATCCTGAGTGAGAGCAGATGTCAGTTGCGCCAAACACAGAGGACGCTCGTGATCCTCGGGAAGGTGGGTACTCACCAGCTCCAGGTCGAAGCGGATGAACTCCAATCCTGACACCAGAGTGAGGAACAGGGCCAGGTGGTCATGGCTGCACACCAGAGCGTTTCTACAACACACACAGCACTTTTAGCTCCCCTTCACCACAGATAACAATACTCCTTTTACAACTGACAAACGCTCTCCTTTCCCCAGTGCACTTTGGCTTGTCAGGAAGCGTGGAGAGGACTCTCTAAAACAGTGGTTCTCAACTGGTGAATCGGGACCCAAAAGTGGGTTGCGGGTCTTTCTCAGGGAACATTTTCCCAATATTTATTATAATTATTTACACACAAAAAATATATTTATATTTTGATAAGTTAAAATGTCACATTAAGAATATTTTACTTTAATTGTACTCATTTTGACTTGCCAAGCTAAAGTATTTTTACAATTAAAATAAGTCGGCCTAGTGACCATCTATTGCCCATCCATCCATCCATAGGAGTCGATCCCTCCCCTCTGTGGTTCACCTCGAGTTTTCTTCGTTTTGCCCTTGTTGTTTTGGGAGTTTTTGCCAGAGGAGGGTCTAAGGATGTGGGATACCCTAGCCTTGTTTTGTCTGATATTATATCTGTGTGACATTACATGTTTGTGACATGTCATTTGCTTGATTATTGTTGATGTTTGATATTGATTTGTTTTGTGTTTTTTGGCGTCTGTGATGTCCTTTGAGATGACTCCTGTTGTGATATTGGGCAATACAATAATAAATTGATTGATTGATTAATTTAAATGAAAAAATACTTGCTCCATTGGCAGATTGTTTTACTTACCTACTCAAATCAAGGGTAAATTTACTTATATTTCAAGTGTCTTGCCCTTGGGCAAGCATTAAAAGGTCTACCCCGGGGGAAACTGTAGATACAAACGTAACTAACCACCATCAGCATGGAGTGAATGAACCCCCCTCCCTTTCATGTGTGAAGCGCTTTGGGTGGGACTTGTGTCATATGAAAAGCACTATACAAATAAGATTCCCTTCCCCTTCTCTTCATTTATTCTACATTGCTTTTTGCAGTGTATTATATGACTGTAAGGACTTAATAAATGCCTAAATCAATAATAATCTGCAAGGATAAAAACAGTATTTTGCATTATACTTAAAATGTTCGATTGTTATTTGGGTCGCGACTTGTCATTCGAGAGAAATGGTGGGCCCCGACGCCACACCAGTTGAGACCCACTGCTCTAAAAGACACCTTGTATAATGTCCCTGGGGTGATGGGAAGTGATCTTAATAACTTACTTGAAGTAATACTTGTGCAGTAAGGCCTGGTTCTCCTGGAAGAGACGCAGGTAACTTTCTAGAGAGCTTTCACTTAAAGCCAAGTACAACCACGCACGACCTGTACACAAATAAAGGTTCATATTCTAATTTACTTCAATGGAACTTGACTTCAAGAGGAATATCACACACAAGTAGATTATTAATGTAGGATTCAGAATATTAGAACAAAATAACATATTGAAGTATAGCAGATCAATGAAACTGTTGTGACTAGACAATGCAGCATTAGACGAGTATCAATTTGTTCATACTCATTTGTATGTGTATTCTGAAAACTTTGATTGAACAGTAATTATGCAGTATCTCTTCCTAATGCTACTGTTTTCTAGCAAAATATTTAAGCTCTCAGTTTGCGTTTCCTTTCAGTCTCGCGGCGTATATCCAACCATATTGTGTGCCATCTCACTTCTGCCAAGATTGGAGGCAATATGCTGGAGCTCTTCGATCTGCCGGACGGCCTCTCTCCTGGTGAAGTGCAGGACGAGGACCCAGTAACCAGAGGAGATGTCCTGCAGACTGCATTTGGAAAGCACACATAAAAACACAGGACTAGAGGCGGGCAATGTATCGTCTACAAGATAATATCGAAATTGTTGTTTGGGAGATGTACAAATTTACTATATCGGGTATATCTTCAAAGTCAAGAAATGAACAAAAACTGCTGCTCAAAAATAAAAATTAAATACACTTGAAAAAAGGTATAATAATGTTTTTAGTCATCGTTGAGGGAGTTCAGTCGCCCTAAATATCAATACATTGTGCTAATATCTCACACACCTACACAGGGCCCAAACAATAATGCTGAGTATATGGAGAATATACGGATTATATAGGATATTATAAGGACACGACACTTACATCTGACTTTGGCTGAACCATAAACGCCAGATAAAAGTGTTTATGAGATGTTACATATCTCCTAGATTAATCTAGTGAAATGAAACCAAGCTGCATGTGTGAGAAGTCACATGTCTGCCCTTTAAACATGAATTACCAAGAGTGAAAGGAGTATTTTCTGCCACGTCAAAAAGTGATGAGATAATCAAACTTGTCTGACGAGATAGGCAAACTCTGCTCCTCCTTTCAAGAGATTAGTCCTTTAGTTTTATTTCGATTTACAGAGGTGAAGCAATAAGGTTGATAACCCAATCAGCTGAACAAAGTATAGAATGAAGTGTAGTCTTTTATCTATCTACAATTTAATGTGAAGCTTTAACATCCAACTGAAAGTTTAGGCTAAGCACACACCCACCATTCATAAATGAGATTATTTCCTGAATACATTCTTCTGCCCTGTAACAGCTGAGTGGCCTCTTAAGGCTCTTACCCGTAGAGCAGAGCGTGGTCGATGTGCTCACACAGCCTCTGTAGCACTCGGTCGTGATTCCTGATCGCTGGAGTCTCATCTTCACATGCTGCAAAGTAACTTTGCAACTGCAAACATAATTTCACAATCATGGATGTTGAATGCCATTATAACCGTAGCAGCAGTTCCACTTTTTCTAATCAAGCAACTAGATTTGAACATCTGGACAGAATATAATGGCCCAGTCCAGTCAAGGAGTCAGTCCACATCAGATTGTAGTAAAAAAAAAAAAAAACTGCAACTGCATGTCTCTAGGCAGTAATAATGACCAGTAAAGTTCACAAACTTAGCACTTGTCCTGTTACAAGAAACCTTTACTTTCAATATCTCAAGGCAATCTTTTAAATGTGGTGCAACATTCATATCATATTGCAAATCATTTTACAGACGGAAAGTTTTATTTTTTAAGAACATATATCAGTATTTTTTTTATATTGCTTGCAGTTGCAAAAAAGTCTTCCTGCAAGAATAAAATGTTTGTTGCCTCGTTCCTACATAACTAGAACCAAAGTGTAATGTGTCAATTTTGACATTGTGTTATTTTGGCATAACTGATCACCACTTCCATTTCCCATAGCTGACATTAAGCCTTGTTGAGTCACCTAAAAATTAAAGTATTGAAGTCCTGTGACTATCAGCACATGACTAAGTAATGTACATTTTGCATGTTTTCATAAATGAAAGCACACAGCCCCAGGAAGTATTATAATAGAACGCATAACAACAAGGGTTTACTGGAGACTGAAGAAACCAGAGTTATGGGAAGTTGGAGTAAGACCAATCTGAAGTAATGCTGCCTGTCAAGTTAGAAAACAGTGTGGTTTCTCAACCATGAGATAATACTGCACTAAACACTGCAATAGCAAACAGTGGACTGGGGACATCTGACAGCTGCTCTTCTAATGTGTCTAAAGTAAGAGTGTGCAGGTGTGTGCTTACACACTAGCTGCACTTTTACACACTTACTGGGTCCACCCAACACAAACACAAATATTGGCTAATGCCATTAAATGAATTCGAAAAACTATTGTAGATATGTCACCTTTCATAGCTGTACACATTGCATTCCCCCGCACGAGAAAGTTGTGATACCAAGGTTTTAGTTGCAATTTATAGTCAGCCATACACTATAATAAGACTCTTAATAACAGGTCAAAACGTACCTTTTTGACTGACAGGGAGAGGTTTTCCAGTATGCGGTCCTTTACCTTCAGTGGATCCATCACTGGACTGTTGTTTGCAGGGCTGCCCTAGTCAGCTGACCCTAGCTCTTGTTTTGCTAACGCTGTTCCCACTTTTCCTCTTTGTTACAAGAAACACGCGAGTCTATCCATCCAGACAGCTTCTTGAGTATGTGCAGTGGCCCTGTCTGTTTGTCATACGTACTTCCCGAGTCCCATAGTCTCGCTAGCACGCCGTGATCGTGTTGATGATACACAGCGGTAGCATATGCCACAGTCAACCCCAGTCAATGCACTCGCGCAGTCCGCAGCGGAAATTAGCTAGCATTAGCCACTCTGACCAATCCAAACTTAGCAAAGGAAGTTTGAATTCCGAAAGACAAATCTCCCGTTTAAAAATAGGAAAAGACTAGCGCCGAATAGTTTCAGGTATTCCTTCATGTGTTCGTGTCAGGAAAACAAAAGCGAGCTGGCTAAATAAGATGAATTTAGTTTTACGCTAGCCGCTCTGGACACTCCGGTGCAGTGACGCCCTGACGTCACCATGAGCTCTTCTGTCATTATGTCAAAAATGTATGAGGCATTTCGGATAAAACGAAAATCAAAAATGCTTCATGTCAATTTCTTCTCTACACACCTTACTTCTGGTTATTCCATAATTTTTAGTTAGTTGTCCATGTTGAGAATCCTACATTATACTTTCACTGCACAATACAACTGAATGACATTAAATTTGATCTCCTCTATTGAGCTTCTGTAAATAAATAAAAACCACTAAACATCTCTATTATCCGACTATGCATACAATCTACTCATACAGAAAACAAAAGGACAAACAGATCAATGTTAGAAAACGAAAAAGCAATTGAAGGTGTAATTACAGTATAATAGTGTTACATGTTATGTACCATGATGAAGTAATTTATCAAAATGCTGGTAACAACAAGCTGAGTGGAATGTCCAAAACACCTTTATTGTTCAAATGACTTCAATAGACTCATTCAATTCAAAATTCAGTTGGCATATTCAGTGCATCTTGTTGTCACAATATTTCTCCACCTAGTAAAAACATCAACAATTTAACAGATCCAAAGCTTTAGTGTTAACATAAAGCATCTTTTGTACAAACAAAATGGATTGGGGACATACCATTTTGGCTTTTAAGTAGAAAAAGTACACCCAATGGCCAATTTCTGAAATAGCTTGGTTGCCATGGTTTCCAAGTGCATTTTTCAGTTGGAAGGGACAAATTTCTGCTAAAGCTGCTTGGTTTTGTATTAAAGCGCTGCTAATAATGTGAATGGCAGCAAAGAAAAGTAATATATTGCACAAAATCTGACCTCACATTAGAGCTTTGATGGTGAGGTGAGTTATTGTGAGATATATTGCTTTCCTGTTTCTACCGTTTACATTATTAGCAGCGCTTTCATAGCGATTTCATGTGTCCCACCGTCCTTCTTCCAACTGAAAAATGCACTTGGAAACCATGGCAACCAAGCTATTTCAGAAATTGGCCATTATTGTCAATGTAAATCCAAGGTAATAACCCACAAAATGATCTACAGTATTCCAAAAAAAAAAAACCAAAAGCTGCAGTCCTTGTTCCCTGCCTGTAGGGGGTATACTCAGCATGTGTAACCTCTTCTTCCCCACAGTGATCATTAGTCAGACTTCTCCTTCTCTTTCATGTGGAGGAAAACGATGCTGAACACAAAGAGACCGGTCATCATAGAGAAGGCACTGGCGTAGTACGGGAAGGCTGAGGGGATGAAGCGCTCGTACTGCGTGTGCTGCAATGGGCGCACGGACACCTGCAACAAAACGCCACAACATTCAAGCATTAAAAGGTCAGTGAAAAATAGAAAATGGACTAGACAAAAACTACATATGTTGCAATATTGTAACATAGTAGTTCAACATTTATGTTAATAGATAATAATAATAATTGGATATTATTTATTTTAGCTTCTCAATGCATTAATCAAGAAGTAATTTCAAGACAAAAGTGAACTGACCTGAGTAGATGAGTAAAGGTGCGTGTATCCCAATCTGTTATAATCCACTTTGAACTGGAAGACTCCATAAACATCTGGGAGCTTAAATTGTACACTGTATTTACCTCCTGGAACAGAGGAATATCATATGATCATGATTGCCATGTTTTACAGTATCTTTTCTTGGGAAAGTGCAGAGTGAATAAACATACAGTGTGAGACACAAGAGTATAAAACACAAAAAGGTTGTAGTCACGGGCTTGTTTATGTTTTTTTTGTCCCATTCTTCGATTCATTGACACATTCTTATTCTAACCAATGTCCTTTTCCAATTAACATACATTTTAATAATGTGATGCAAATCTGTAACTACAGGAATGGTCCTTAGTGTGATATAAAAAAAAAACACATACCATTTTTCTTAAGGTAAGTCCTCAAAAAAGGGTCGATCCTCACAAATTCAAGCTGAATATCATCTCCATCGAAGGGAACCCACCGGCCCTCAGACAGCATCTCAATCACAATACTGTATTCCTGGGAAAACATACATACACTATTTAGAACATGCATAAAATATTCCATAATGCAGAAATGATAAGCTCTTTGCTGGTATGCATAATGCATATTTTAATCGCAGTTAGTAGGTGGTACCTACCACAAGGTCAGTGATGGTGTATGCAGCAGGAGGAGTCGTTTCTCCAACGGGGTGATGGGTGACAGCCCCAACCCTAAGGACCCCAGCCTCTTTGAACACCCACCGAGACAAAGCTTCAGCCAGGTCCATGTTTCCGGTTTGCTCAAACCTGAAAGAAACAAAGCGAATACAGAGCTGGGTCAGTTGAAGGAAAAAAAAAAGGGAACCCAAACTCATCCATTCATACAGTCTATTCAAAACCAAATGTAGGGTTTTTCATAAGAGTTAATTACCTCTGAGAACCGGGCCTAGCCTTCTGCACTGCAGAGTTGAAGTAGACATCACTGAAAAAGTCCAGAGAACCACTGAAAACTACTCGAGCATTGTTGCGAGCCTGCAGTCCAGCGATGAGCAGAGTGTTCTTTCCAACAGCATGGGGGTACTGCAATACAATAACATTACTTAAAATACAAACGCTTTCAACACTTTCACCATTAGTAATAGCTTACCTGAGAAATGGGTCTATCAGGGAAGAAGGAGTAAGATGTGGAGGAGCCAGTAAGAATATCCAGGACTAGAGGGTTATCAGGGTCTGCAACCATGCTGAAAAAGAGGAGAAAAATAAATCAATAATACTAAGATTAACATTATTTCACATTGAAAAAGAAAAACATGACTCGTAGACCATTAGTTTAACTTTCTGTAGTACACATGCACATCACAGGATAGCTATGGTTTGTATTTGAAGTTTCCAAACTAATGTTAAACAAATGAATTGTCAAATTCATTGGGGACTCATTCATCATGTATTTGCTTTATCAAATTTTACAGTGGTCATGTTTATGAAAGGCTTTATACTCACCCCACTCCCTTGAAGAGAACTGGCTTTCCTGTGGGTTTGCCAACAATAGTGGGGGCTTTCATTAGATTTTCAGGATCAGCAACAATCAGAGTGTGCTGGAGAGAGGAGAAGTATGCATTATTGAAATATTACTATCATTATCTTACAGTATGATCATTTTTTCTGCTCTAAAGTACTCCTTACCTCTCCAGGATCAGATACATCATAGTTATGGTGGTCAATGACGGCAGTCTTTTCTTCATCAAACTCAATGCCACACTCACTACCCAGTTCTCGCAGAGGGTCACCTGTGGTGAGAAATCAGAAGAACCTTATACATGTTAACTATAATCTTAAAAAATATAGCTCACTTACAGATACTAACCAATGTCTGAGTTGGCAGCAACCAGAACATTGCCACCACCGTCAATAAATGATGTAATGGTTTCCACATTAATATTTCCTCCAAAGTCTGCAAATAAGAAATTAGTTCGTTTTATATACACTCATTGGATAAGGCCATGTACTGTATTAAAAGCTTGAAAGTATGATGTACCTTCGACGGATGGTGAGAAGATAATTAAATGGTCATAAAGGAACTGTCCATATTTGATCAAAGAGAGGGAGGGGTCATCAGCTGTCTTGAATGCGAGGTCAAATCCACGATCTGAAATATAAGTGCCATTAGCAGCATGGGGAGACAGTTTAGCCAAGAGATAAGACTTATGATCTCACAATGGAGAAATGTACGGTTTATCGTTTAATGCATTCCTAGGCCTATTAGTTCCACGTTACATGCCCCAAACAAATATAGCCAGCTGACAATAGCTAAAAAATACGAGCTTACTAAAAAACCTTTGCAAACTGTACTAATTTAACCCTATCTCTATATCCACAACAAACCTGCCAGACTGCGGAAGAAGATTGAATGGGTGTCTCGGATGTTGAGGTTGTCCAGCAGAACCAGCGTCTTCCCATCAGCAAACGCAACGTGCATCATTGAAGCTAAACAGACAAATAAGAGCATGATGTTGTCTAATAGTCGGAATCTCCTTTGGGACTTCATAACGGGCGGATTTTTGGACGGGTTAGCCAAATTACACCGGTCTGGCCGATGCACGACTGCTGTCAACGCCGCCATTTTGCTGCAGAAGTCGACGTCAGCGTTAGAAGCGTGGTCAGCGTGAGCCGGGCTTCAGCCAATCAGAGACAAGAACGCGTCAACCAGGACCAATGGCATTGCAGTTCTTCCAGGTACGGAAGCAGACACTGCTTTTTATACACAAATGCAAATTCTGTGATACTAAACAGCTTTTGTGCTATTGTACTTCTAAATAAGAATTGATCAATCTTAAGGACTCTTTAAAACTTTGTAACTCTACGAAGGCATTATGGCTGTACAACAACATAATGGTGCTCTTGCTTGCCTTCTGTGTGGAAGAATGCTGTTATCTTGCCTTTTGCTAAACCTGGGAAGGATGCTTCTCATCCTGGGAACTACAGACCTATTGCTTTAATCTCCCACTTATGCAAATGGATGGAGAAGATGGTAGTGGCAAGAGTTTCATACTTTCTGGAAAAACCTCTTCAGTAATTATAAAAGTGGATTTAGGAAAGGGAGGTCAACTACTGATGCTTTAATCAAAGTTTGCAATGACATTGAGAAGGCACTTTCATGAAAGAATTTTTTTGTTATTGTGTTTTTTTATATTGAGAAGGCTTATGATTCCATGTGGAGAGAGGGGCTGCTGCTTAAAATGATGAAACCTGGGATCAATGGGAAGCTGTTCAACTGGACTATGGATTTTTTGTCTAATGGGACTTTTCAAGTAAAAGTTGGTTCTGAAATTTCTGAGAGCTTCAATATCTTAAACGGTATCCCGCAAGGTAGTTCTTTTTAACATCATGATTAATGATATCTTTGAAGGGACGAGAAGAGATGTTCATGGTTTTTTGTATGCAGATGATGGGGCTATTTGGAAAAGGGGAAGGAACTTTTCTCATGTTTCTCAGAGTATTCAAAAGGAAATAGAGTCTGTCGAGAACAGTGTTGGGCAAGTTACTTAAAAATTGTAATATATTCTACTAGCTGTAACCCGGCCTATGGCCAGGCCTCTGCAGCTCCACATTCGATGAACTGAGCTTATGAATTATAACACAACCCGGCGGCACGGTGGCGGAGGGAATAGCGCTCTTGCCTCACAGCAAGAAGGTCCCCTGATAGCAAGCACATTTGGCTGAGCTGTGGCATTTATGTGGCACCTTTGGCTAGACTGATATAGGAACAAGGTTGTGGGAATAATAAACCAGAATTACTGCCAAAAGGCTTGTAGACTTGCAGAGCTGTCAGGCATTTAATGTTTCAAACCCAGATAGTAAAGGCCTAATCTTGGGCTTTTTGAAGACTGTACACAGTGTAAACTACTCAGGGTAGTTTTTGTAATACAATTGAAGTGCTGATGAATAGTTGACAAAATCATGGTTAAAATGGATGCATTTGGGGGGTTTTCTCCAGAAAATATTGTTTCAAGCTAATCTTCCCTCCTGATTCAGAAATAAAACTATAATGCAAACATAATTATTAATTGTGTGGGACAGCTTTATGTAGTTTGTATGCATTTTTGTATCACATTGCCTATACATTTCTCAAACAAGTCCAAAAATGGCATGGGCTAATGCTAATGCTCTTTTCTAATCCAGTGGGCCTACACTCTTGACTTGAATGATACCGAAATGAACAAATTACAAGTAAAATTCCTACATGCACTACCTTTAAGTCAATAAGGTCTTTTTTAGTTCTAGTTATTTTATTTTTTGTTATCTATGAAACTTTTTTGTTTGTTATTTAATTAAAATGCTTTGTCTTTTACTCTAGATGCTGTTCGAAAAAACCCTGTGACATCCACTGCGTCGGATAAAGACATTGAGGTTCTGATGGTGAAATGGCTGCAACTGGCTGGCGACAGAGCTGGGGGTCGTAAGAGACGCAGCGTAGTTGTGAGAACTACTGATTGCTGAAGGGATTACACAGACACTTTATATCTGTGACATTTTTGTTTTTGGAAAAATATGTTAATTTCAGCTGTCAGATTTAAAAAAAACTTCAAAATAAATGTTCTGATTTACTCATTAACATTCTCTTAAGTTTGATATTTTATTCTTTATTATTTCAATTACAGAATGGTATGGGGTTAGGCATTTGAACTAATGAATTTCAGTGAGTCTGCCACATTTGAGCCACACCAGAACCAAATGATATTTGCCAGAGGTCACCCATAGGCATCCCATTAGAAAGCCAGATGTGAGCCATGTGGGATTTCTATTTAGGATAGTTTTGGTTGAGCTGTGGCTTTGTTTAGGCGCAGTTATCAGTACT
>OMNZ01092043.1:0-22337 GCA_900303255.1 Lesueurigobius sanzi
TAATGAACAAACAAACAAACAAACAAACAATTATAGATCTATGGCTGTATGTAAGCAAAACATGGAAATAAAAAGGAGACAGCAAGTGGCTACTCCGGTATATTTTCCAGGATTAGCCATTAAACATTGCAGTTTATGAACAATCTGGATGTTTTGTGAACATTCAGATTATGTCAAAGCCTAGTTAGTCATGAATGTACAGACCTTTTGGGATTTTATGTAAGATAAAATAGCGTGTAAATGTGGCATCTGAGCTAAAGTGTTTTGCTTTTTTGAGGGTTAGATAGGCCTATTGAACGGCTCCATTAAACCTTCTTTTAATGTTAATAATAGAGCAATCATTGGATCAGGATGAATGTCAAAATGAAGCGGACATGCTTTTATATAGTCACTGGCCTTCACCTTTGATGTGAATGGGGATAGAACGTTCAATGGCAACGATAACAGCCAGGTCTGAGAAGTTTTAAGCTGGACTGGCTACACACGTAGCAACAGGCTTGAATAGCTAACTCTTTTTTGCCTTAGACTGTCATAACAATGGGCCTCATTCACATAACAAACTTACGCACAAATCTGTTCTTAAGGCCGACTTAGGAACATTTTTGGCATTCACAAAATTTGTTCTTAGCTGAAGGAGTTCTTCTGGAAGAACACATCCAAAGATCAGTCAGGAGGACTCTTACACACAAAAAAATCTACAGTTTTAGAATATAATCACAGTCAAAATGGACCCAAAAATTCTCAGTCTTTCACAGCATGAGTACCATTTTTTCCAAAAAAAAAAAAAAATATTTCACTTAAAAATATATTTTTTGAGAGAATGAAAGTGATGAGAGGTGGTTTAGAGCAGAGATAGTTAGTGTAGGCTTTCACAGCTGAGGGCTGAAGCTCGTTAGTTGCTGCTCTGAGTCACACCTGTCGTAATCAGAGGAGAGATCAGGAGTACTGCCTCATGCTCTGGTCATGCCCATATATGGAAGTTTAGAGGGCGTGTCTTTGTATTAACACAGTCAATATGATGTAAATGTTCTGATAATGAGGGGAGTGGTGTTCTCAGTGTCACGTTCATGAATTTGGGGCATCTCTTTTTAAGAACAGTTTTGTCTTCTTAAGAACGCTTCGTGAATCAGACCTAAGTTTTTCTTAAGTTTCTCCTAAGTTGTACTTAAGAACTTTTTCTTAAGAAAATATTCATGAATGAGGCCCAATGTTTGCAGATTGTCCGCTCTGAAAATATGGCCAATATGGTCCAAAAAGGTTAATTTGGGCTTTCCTATCAAACTCATGTACAGTATGTATGTTTTTTTTTCATACCTGACTGTGTCAACTGCACACTTTCTAGAGCCTTCCTCAGAGTCACGTGATGCTGCTTTGACATGTCTTGTCAGCTTATTCATACAGGTTTTTCCTCCTGTGCCGCTAGTGTATTTTATAACATATCTTTGCAATTTAACAAAGTGGAAATTGTGTTTTTGAGACTGCCCTGTGTTTTTTGTCCTGTATGGATGTGTGTATGTTCTGACAGTGCACCTGGAGCTACTTGCACCTCTTTTTCCAATGTATTATTTTTTGAAATACTGCAAATGGCAAATAAACTGAAACCGAAACTGAAACCTACCTTCCATGCATAGGCTGTATCTTGCTCATGCTAAACTACAGTTTGCACTTTGCAGGCAAGTAGAGCACCACTTTCCCCAAATCACACACATACTGTAATTACAGTAAATATATGTGATTTCTAATACATGTAGTGATATTTCTCCAAATGATCTTGGGGGCCAGACCTTCTATGCTGGAGGGATAGATTTTGTCTCAAAGCCTAAACAGAACCGTCGACCCCCCGGTCAGTGGGTGAATATCTACCAACAGAACCATTTCTCTGGAGCATTTGGGATAAACAAAGGACATGACAGGCCCTAATGCATGCAGTAGTATTGTAGCAAGAGCAAGTGATAAAAAAAAAAAAAAAATCTGAATTAGTAAATACTTGATGTGAGTATTAGAAATAAATGGGTGTCATCTGCATCTGAATCATGAACTGAAGCTTCAACCAGGCCTGGACATTAGCTCCACAGTCTTCAGTCCTATCTGCAGAGGGACACCAATCAACTCTGGGTATCTTCATATCTTCAGGTTTGGGGAAACTTTTTAATGCAAGGGCCACACTGGGTTTTTGAACTTGCCTGGGTGGACCGGACCAGTCTGGCATTTCAAATAAGTACAATTCTCAAATAAATAACCTAAAAGCGTCAACATAGCAGCAGGTACGAATGATCCTTTTTCATGTCAGTGAAAACATTGCGTTCACTCTTTTGAACCTATGCATATCACACTTGGTCACGCTTTGTGGGCCGGTTTGAAGGACCTACTGATCTACTGTATACTATAGCCTGCCTGGGAGTGGATCTCTTTGTGTGGTTCTCCTCTAGGTCTTTGTGATATATAGGCTACACAAAAACAATTAGATTTGATATTTTTAATACTTTCAGCAAGCTGTTCTGGGCCCCCTTTCGCCTGGAACCCCAGCCTGTTACCTGGTTTGCCCGCCCCACTGTGGCGGCTCTGCATAAGGCACAACACAAAGTTTCCAGGATGATTCTCCGCAGAGGTGGCCGCTCGGCTGTGCCATTAAGAAAAGTCAATATATGTAGCTTTAATAGAGTCTCATTAAGAAAAGCACTGCTCATCTAAAGTAAGTCCTGAAACAGCGTTGGGGCCGGTCTGAGAACTGCGGCCCACGTCATTTTTCCCCTCAAAAGTCCTTCACTGGATGCGCACAGTTTGTTCTGGATACGGATGCTAATTGCATTTTAATGTGTCATTAAAAATAAAGCCATAAATCAAATGGTAGCTCAGTAATTGGGGTTTAGAGACTCGGCAGCCCCAGAGGAGACATAATCCAGATTTCAGAGCAAGGAAGGGCTGAGCGGGGCTGAAGGGAGAGGTGGGGGTAGAGGAAATCGGCCAGTCGCACCATGTAACAACAAGGACTTTTACATTGCTCTCGTGGAAGGGAAGGACCTAGTTCCAATCAGAGTGCAGACCTGGGAAGGGTAAAGGGGAGGAGACTGGAGGGGTGTTTATTGGAGCATGTGGGTTTTGAGTGTGGGAGGGCGTCTACAGCATCCCTCACAAGTCATGTTCTGTTCATAACAGTACTGCCTTTGACTTACATTGACAAGATTCTCGACGCGCTTCAAGGTCATCCAGTTGGTAAGTAACATACTGTATGTCACCACAGCTGCCCCATGTCTCCTCCATTTGTGAAATATGTAGCTTTCATTCTCACTTGATATTTTATTGGCCCAAATCTAAGGCATTTAGCAACACATTAATGAAGCATAGAAAAAGTGGTTTTCAACTGATGATGCATGCGTATTGTGGACCCTGTATTGGGGTGTGTATTGTGGACCCTGTATCGGGATGCGTATTGTGGACCCTGTATTGGGGGTGTGTATCATATTGTGGACCCTGTATCGGGATGTGTATTGTGGACCCTGTATTGGGGTGTGTATCATATTGTGGACCCTGTATCTGGATGTGTATTGTGGACCCTGTATTGGGGTGTGTATCATATCGTGGACCCTGTATCGGGATGTGTATTGTGGACCCTGTATTGAGGTGTGTATCATATCGTGGACCCTGTATCTGGGATGCAGATTTCATCATGGATCCTGTATCGGGATGCACAACGTATCGCGAAGTGGCTCACTACACACCTCCAAGTATGTTTATTGACGAGGGAACACAATTGTAACATGCTTAAACGTTCTAAAAAGTCGATTTTGCAGAATCACCCCCCTTTACAAAAGATATCCCTTGCATTCCGTTCATGACATTTCTTCTCACTGACCCAGTGCAGTCGTCCAAGCTCTTATAAAAACAAACGCTCCTGCTCATGTCCAATAGCAAAAGCCTGGTGCAACATCACGCACAGATAATGACGAGAGTGTATTCCGTGGCGCAGTGAAAGGTGGCCGTTGAGCTGCAGATGGGTCTGTCAGACGCCGCCGCCCCTCTCTTGTTTTAACAGCATTAGGAGGATCTGCGCTGGATTATGTGGGGCCTGAGCCAACACTTCCACGTTGGCAGCATTTCTCTCGTGTTCGTCGTCTTAGCGATGTGAGCCTGGAATGCTATTGAACTCTGCTTGAGACACAATGATTAAGAAAAGCAGTATTGCCGTTCGCCCCATGAATCCCGGATTAAATAAATTCCAAACTGATTACATTTTGGCAAGAGAAACTTTCGGCCTGAGATCGTGGGCCGCCGCGGCGCTGCGTTGGACCTGTAACCCCGCCATGTTACAGCCGCTGTTGAGTGATTTGTTTTACAGAGGTTCTTTGGCAGCGGCGCAGTGGTATTAATGCTAATCTGACAAGTCACTTCTATTTTACCCAGACACCTGCGCTTAGGGCCGACGGTGGGAACAGACAGGGAATGGGACCTGGTGAAGTTTCAGTAATCTTGCTTCAGTGTTTTCGCAGTATAGGTATTATTAATGGTAGAAAAGAATAGAGAAAAGCATAAATGTGGTCAAATCAATTTGAGACTTTTGCTGTGTATTACCAACATGTGTACACAGGATGATGAAAAACAGACAAAATCTATTGCAACTTTTTTCATTTAAGATAATATAATTTTGAAATGTTTTTTCGGGTAACTCCATTAATCAGGCTAGAAATTAAATATTGAACAATCTCTTTGTGGAGTCGCAAAAATGTGAAAACATGAAAACTGAAAACATTTACTTATTTTAGCCATGTAAATATTCTGTCTCATACACCAGTGGTTCCCAACCAGGGGTACGGGGACCCCTGTGGGTACGTGAGAGCTTAGCAGGGGGTACTTGGAATCATTTCAGATAAAAAATAAATTGTATTTTTGGTTATTATTGGTTATTTTGCTCTCTGTATAGAGCAGTGTTTCTCAATTATTTTCTGTTGCTTAGGAAGAAGAAAACATTTCGTCTGCACACTTTTCCCCCGCGGAGGCTGCACAGAACCATGTGATCGCTCTCTGCGAGTCATTCACTTTCTCAGTAATCAGCAAAACCATCAAAGCAGGGGGTACTTGGAGTATACGTGAAAGGCCCAAGGGGTAAAAAAGATACTAAATGTTGGGAGCCACTGTATTCACTACCAGTCAAGTTTTTTTTCCTCAGTTTTTTTTTATTTTCAAGACTATTTACATTGTATATTCTCACATTTATTATGAATAAACACATATGGAATTATTATGTTTTAAACAAAAAAGGTTGAAATATATTCTTCACATATCTGCCTTTTGCTTTGATCGCAGCTTTGCACCGTTTTGGCATTTTCTCAATGAGCTTCATAACGTAGTCACCAGAAATGGTTTTGACTTCACAGACTGTCGAAAACCATTTCAGGTCACTGCCTTATGAAGCTCATTGAGAAAATACCAAGAAAAAAAGTGTGCCAATTTTAAATAATTTAAAATACTGTATAAAACATATTTTTAATGCCTTCAATGAGAATCATACAATGTACATACAAATACACAAAAAGTGTTTCGAAACTTTTGACCTGTTATTTTTTAAATTATTGTACAGTATAAGTACTTTACTGTAATATGACTTTTTACATGTTTTATAGGGTGCCATATGAGATCAGCAGGGGGACAGAAAACCTTTAGGCTAATTCAGGTGCATTTACATTATCATACTGTTTATTAATGTACATTGTCCCACTGAAAACTCAATAAACAAAATGAAAAAATGTGGAAAAAGACTGGAAAATTTGGTTTCTGTGCAGGTGCTACTAACATCATGTTTTTGTAATTGTTATTCAATCAATATTATGCAAATATAATTAGTTTGAAATCAATTTAGGTAAAATATAGGTCATGTTTATGAAATATTTTCAACTTAAAAATCAACACAACTTTTAAAAAGAGAATACAATGCTGTTCTCAGTGACTATTTCC
This sequence comes from Lesueurigobius sanzi, assembly GCA_900303255.1. Classification (NCBI taxonomy): domain Eukaryota; kingdom Metazoa; phylum Chordata; class Actinopteri; order Gobiiformes; family Gobiidae; genus Lesueurigobius; species Lesueurigobius sanzi. The sequence continues at coordinate 5,950 of OMNZ01092043.1, forward strand.
ACCAGCAAGTTCAACTTCACTTCATACATAGCAAGGATATTACCCACAAACATATTAAAGCTCTGGTCTGAGCTGGGATTGAGCTGTGAAGGTTATAAAAGCCTCTAATTTCTCATGATATTTAGATAATATTTGTGCCGTTTCTTGGTGGAGAGTCTCGATGATCCAGATCAGAGCATCAGCCTCTGAAGCCATTTCCTTCACACCACTATGTAAAAGGTAAAAACACTCAACGCAGCACAACGCACTCGAATGTGGTCGGAGTTAATTCTGATCCGACATAAGTGCAGGGAGTCGCTGCAGGTGTGAGCCGCCGAGCTAATGCAGCCATCATTTTAAAGAATAGGATCTAGCCTTAATGAACAGCACTCAGAGCTAATGTAACGATCCATAATTGTGCAGTTTATGGAGAGCGGAGGAATAAAAGGAAGTGGGCCGTGACTAAAATCAGCCAAACGATGTCGGAGTGAAATCAGGACAGATGATTCCCACAGCTAATCCAGACTTTACCGCAAGACACACTGTCGGGAATTACTCCGGGCCCAGGATGACAAGGAAGACTTAGACGTTTTTATTATTATTTAGCCGAGACACTGCAGGTGAATGGGGGAAAGGGTGATATCAACTTGAAACTTTTGACATAAACATGAGAAAATAAAGTGTTGCTATTTCATTGGCCTATAATTGGAGACAAAATCTAAATAATTGATAAAGCCTCTTTTAAATGTATTGTTTTATTTTGATGATATACCGGTAGTTGCAAAGATTTGTTCAGAGGGGATTTTGGATATTTTGTTTAGTTTTTGAATTAAGAGAATTTAGAGAATAAATCAAATTTCGCCTTCTTTTTTAGGATTCAAAACTCAATAAATCAAACTTCAAAATATTGTTAAGCACAAGACTGGAAAGTTTGGAGTCTGTAGGAGCTACTAAAGTGGAGATGTTGTCGCCACAATGTGAGAAAATGGCCATAAATAACCATTTTCCATATTAGTTAGTATAGTAATAGTAATATAGTAATTTGTTCGCCCTAAAGACAAAATCCCAAGCCACAAACAGCAACGTGGTTTACTCAATCCATTGCAAAGAAGAGGAATGCAAAGAGCATTACATTGGAGAGACAAAACAACTACTCCATAAAAGAGGGTGAGCACACGTCCCAGTTTACCCGGGACAGTCCCAGTTTTGAGCCCTCTGTCCCATGTCCCTGTGAATTTATCTGAAACCATTAATTCGTCCCAGTTTTACACAAGCGCTGTCCCAGTTGTCCCTGTTTTTCACCAGTGCCATGTCCAAATCAGCATATTCACTCGATACTGTATGACTTTTGGCCAAGACGGAAGATGTGAGGAAAAATACAGAAAGAACGTAAGACAAATTACAAAAAATATATATAAGAAAAGATGAAAAAACGCGAGAAAAGTGATGAAAAAATTACAAAACATTACAAACGAAAAAAAAAGGAAAAATAATGATGAAAAACGTGGCAAAATTTACGAAAAAATGTGAGAAAAATTGTGAAAAAACATGGGGATAAAACAGGAGAAAAAATACAAAACAATTATGAAAAAATGTTAGAAAAATGCAAAAAAAAAAGCAGCATATTTACTTGATACTTTATGACTTTTGGCCACAAAAATTTCCTATAGCAACTGAAGTAGAGTGTCCCAGTTTATAATGTGAAAAATCTGGTCACCCTACAATAAAAGGCTTTATCAACGCCGCAGAGAAAGCTCTAGCAGCTGTGCATCTCCATCTCAAAGCCACCAATCACTCATTTGAGGACAGTGAAGGTAAGATTTTAGCAAAAGAAAATACATGGTTTGAGCAAGGAGTAAAATAAGCTAACTTTTGTAAAAAATAAATAAAAAAAACCTTCTATATCCAGAGGCCAGGGCAAGATAATTAGAAGGCAATGAGCAGTGAGTAGGTGTGAATAGGGTTGTTGAGACCGAGACCGACAACAAAGGTGGTTTTCTTTCGCCTCTAGAACAAAGACAGATGGGTCTTACAGGTAAACTCCTCCTACTGGTTCTTCATCAGATCCACTGGTGTCCAAGTTTGCTCAGTGCCGACGAAGCTCTTTGGATGAAGAACGAAACGTCCTACACTTCAACCACAGAGCACAGATGAAGACTGAAGAAGCTTTGCCTGACAATTTTCCATATTCGCCTCATTCAGGTAATGGGGGCGGCCATCTTGTGTTTATGGTCAATCTGCAGGTCTGACTTGAGCTGATATTGGATTTGTTTCCAGTTATAGATGCCATGGCAACATTTACAAAAAAACAAATATGGATCAGCTTTGGTCCATTATAAGTTCCTTACAGACAATTTGCCTATTACAGTAACAAAAGTGGTAATATTGCTAAAATATATATATTACTTCAATTTTTTTTGTCGTCCTTCCACTGAAACTAAACATGAGCCACACAAAATGATTTCCTTTGAACCTTTTCACAAGATTGCATTCCCATTTTGTTTCGTTCACTCTCTTACATTGACAACAGTGGAATTTCAGCTCACAGGAAGTGCTGAGACAAACAGGAAATGCTTAGACAACAAAAGTGGGCAGGACCGAATAAAGTGACAAAAAGTTACAAAAAAAAAAAAATGACTTGCAGAACAATCAAACAATAAACTAAAGAGCATTACTGTATTAAGTGTATTCCAGAAAACAGTCCAAAAACATGACAAAAACAAATATAGAATCCCATGTTCTTCTAAAAATAAATAGATTGGGTGCGGCGTCAGACCAGGCGTACGGCCGGTGATTCCTGTTGTGTTTGTGTGGCCGGGCCGAGCGGAGGCGCCATGATAACAAGTGCGTGTGAGGGACAGTGCAGTGTAGAGCTGTAGGGAGTACACTCTGCCACTGAGCAGCCCTCAGGAGCACATAATGAGGCCAGCCAGACTGCAAAAGGACCACAGCGGCTAAATCAACCGGACAACCAGCCACAAAACTGCTACCGGTCAAATAGTGGACATAACAAGTGTACGGAAAAGGTTATTTTTGACAATGTATTTTATTCTTGGTGAAATAAGACGTCAAGTGGAAAATAAACAAGTACTGTAAGGATGAACTGTTTTGTCCCACTCTTCAGCCAGGCAGAGTTGTTATCTCAGGGAGGAAGAAGCAGCTTTAGACTCTACGCTGCTCTATCTGGAGTCACTGCGGATTATAGGGCAGGTTTTAATGCTCTGACCGGTCCCCATTTTTCCCTCAAGCTATTTATTTTGCATGACTGTGTGGACAGGTCGAACAATGCGATCAAATGATTGTAGATGTGCCGAGGTCACGGCTGGACACCAGAGGAGACCGGGCCTTTGCCATAGCGGCTCTGAGACTCTGGGACAGCCTTCCGGTTAATATTAGAACGGCCCAGTCCCTTAACATTTTTAAGCCTTCATTAAAAACTCATCTTCTTGTGCTGGCCTTCAACACAAGCTCCTTTGACAGTGTTATTATTAATGTATGTTGTATTTTTACTGTATTGTTTGTGCTACTGTCCTTTTAATGCCTGTTGTACAGCACTTTGGGCAATGGTTGTTGTTTTGAATGTGCTGTAGAAATAAAGTTGAGACTGACAATCAAAATAAAACCAGAACTAATGCAGAAACTGTCAAATACACTGCCCAAAACAAGGTCGCCACCTGGATTTAACTAGATAAAGATATCTGGCTTTGCTCCCAGTTTAGCAACACGATGTGACCATGTAGCATTTACCCAATAATTTGACTTTTTATCGTTCAAAAATACCTGAAACATGAACAAACAAACATGTCTCCAGCTCGTCTTCATGGAGATGTCGACTAAAGGTAGCCAAATGTGAGATTTAAATAGGTTAGGTCCTCATCCAAATCCATTCTTTGACTTCCCACTGCAAAAATAGCATTTTGTGTGTTTAGCTGGTCATCGGGAGTGAGTTATGTTTTGCTGGCAACAGTATAATTCAAAATATTATGGAGTGTACCTCCTCCTGTGAGAGAAGGTAACCAAGATAAGCTCCTCAAACAGAGAGAGGCTTATAGGATAGAAATGATACAAACCCTTTCACCTAAAGGCCTGGATGATGAGTCAGTCTTCAATGTCTTTCTATAGATGTACTGTTATGTTGTGTCACGTTTAAGGATACATGTAGGAATGTGTGTCTAGCTGTCCTGTATGTCTGCTTTGTTAGTTAGTTAGTTACTAGTTACTCTATGACCACTTTTTCAGTAACAAGTAATATAACACATTACTATAAAGCAGTGATCGGATTAAAGTTATTTATTTTTCATTTTCTTTGGAAAGATATATTTACTTTCTTCTTGCATCTCGTAGCGTATGCAACAACACAACTCACCACACAAATGTTGATGTTACTGTTGAAATGCACTTGTTGTAGTATTAGCAAAATTGGTTGTATTTTGGGGCAATGGAGGTGTTTTCGGAAGCTGCTGAATCATGGATCTCCAAACTTTTTTACTTGGTGAGGTACTTTTATGAAACGAAAACGGCAGAGAGCTACTTTTGCTTCAAAGCCACTTGTGTTTCTTGTGTGACGAAGGAGTAGTTCACCCTAGATTTTATTGCCATGATGATATTGCAACACTGTTGGAGAAAATGACTTGAGTTTTGTCCTTCTACTATCCTATATTTAGATTTTAGTAATTTAGATTACTTTTTAGGGTAACTGTGGCAAGACTGCCTCCTTCCATATGTGTTTCTCAATGCTTCGTTGTATATTTCTCATATATTGACCTATTGACAAATGTTTTTATGGCCAAAACATTATGGCTCACTCTGTAAATAAATCACTGGTGTTTCCATGGTCTTTAATGCAGTGCACCTTTAAAATAAAATGAAACGAATACATAAAAACTATGCTCAAAAGAACTCAACACTGGTCATTTTGAAGCACACTAGTTTGTAGATGTTGAATATTGAAATTGACCCACTCTTGGATCCCATCCCACCAGTTGACGACCCCTGCAATGATGACAATAAAGACTGTGACCTTGTTGGTCTTCACAGAAACTGGGAAAAAGCATAATAGTGTATTAGTTATGATCAGAAAGAGCAGCACATTCTCCGCTAGAAAGACTTCATGAAGAGCTAGTCGGACATAAATTAGATATTGTATAATGTGTTCTATTGCTTAAGATTTGTTCCTATTCATTAAGAGTTCATGTGTAGGAAATAAAAGTATTAATACCAAATAAGGCCTATATAACCCAAAGCTTATCAACATTAATTATAGTCTAACACCATCCCAATTCAGACTAACCAATAATTATGACTTTCTTAACGGGAACGTTGTGTAAGTCAGATGTTGAATAAGGTCATGCAAAAGAAGGGACACATAAGTGCTTTATACATTCCAATTAAGAGCTAATTAGCTGTGAATTAGCATACAAATTAGCACTTAGTTAGCTAAAATAAAGTGTTGCCGAAACCTTTATTTGAACAAACTCATAAAGTATATCATGAGTGGTAAAGTTGTATCTCTCTGTCAAAAATATGATAAAATTCCCCAAAGCTTTCATCTGAACAAAAGTGTGTGCGCAGAGATATTTTAAACCTGAGGATATAAGAACAAGCACGTTAGCCTGGCTGTATCCAAGCACAGCCTTTCTCATTATAAGCCCATCAGCATGACGCCTTCTCCAAATGTCAATGCATCTTGATGGATCTGGTGAACCTTTCTCAATCTCACTGTGTTATTACAAAAAGTCAGGCATCAACAAGGGCTGCTGCTCCGCAACCTGCTCATCCCACACAGAGCAATGCAGACGGGCATTCACAATACAAAATACAAGCCTTCAAGACTTCCACTTTATTAACAGGAGCTATACGCAGTCAATCATCTCGCTCAGCAGCTATAGTCTTAGACAGATGGAAGACTTAGACAAATGGGTTGAATAGTTGGTGGGATTGACGAACTTTGGCGCTGAGACCCAAGGAGGATGACGGTGGAGAATGGAAAGTGGAAAAGAGAACATTGAAGTTTATGATGTTAATGTTGAGGCGAGACACAGAAGGTGCATTTCGACAAAAAGAAATAGATACATGTATAGTTGTGGACAAAGATTTCACAAAAATATTTTTCCCACTCATGGTTAGTGGTTGTACGGAGGCATTTATTGCCAAAGAAATGAGTTTACTCTTTTGAAATCACAATGAAAGAGAAACTACTCAAATGTCCCTGATCTAACGTTTACATGACCTTCAACAACTGCCAGGAAAATTGTTCAGGAGCAAAGAAAAACTCACTTCAGCTGAAATGCAAGCCTGGCCTTAGCCATCCGAAAACTCCGGTCAATTATCATTTCCTACATGTTACAGTCTGGGTCTGATCCCAGTGGCTGCGATACATCGGTTGAATTGCTTCGGACCATTCAGCGAGCGGGTGTTGTAGGTGACTTCAGGCATATGCAGGAAATGATAATACGGATGGCTAAGGCCAGGCTAGATTGGGTAAAATCAGATCCAATCGTTTCAAACTTTAAAAGTAGTTGACTCCTCCCACCTGAAAACGGAGCTCAATTATGAAGATCCAGACCCTCTGTACGAAATAAGTACGAGGGTATGGTAAGACCAAGCGACTGAAATGCAGGACTCTGGAAAAAATGTATGTGGGGCAACAGTGGCGCAGGTGGTAGAGCGGGTCGTCTCATGATCGGAAGGTCGGGAGTTCGAATCCCGGCTCCTGCAGCTGCGGACTGTCGTTGTGTCCTTGGGCAAGACACTTAACCCAATGCCTAAGTGTAAGTGGTTGGTGGTGGTCAGAGGGACCGTTGGCGCAGATGTGAGCAGCCTCGCTTCTGTCAGTCTACCCCACGGGAAACTGTGGCTACAAATGTAGCTTACCACCATCAGCATGGAGTGAATGAGCCCCCTCCCTTTCATGTGTGAAGCGCTTTGGGTGTGACTATGTCATATGAAAAGCGCTATACAAATAACATTCCCTTTCCCTATGCTTGTTTCACGATGCACAATATGTAAACTTTAGATCAGGGGCTGATCCCTATCTAAATATTTTGTTCCATTATCTATTTATTTATGACATTACATATAGTGAACAGTCTTTGTATTTGCTGCTAAAGTTCCTTATTTCGTTAGTTTTCACATAAGTGAGTTGTTTGTTTCCTAGTTTCTCATGAGTTTCTTTTCTTTGAGGTGATTGGGGCACTGGCTTGGAGGCACCCCATGAGTGTAGGCCAGGTGCACCTCATCACCCTGCTTGGACTCCTCACTATAAAAGGCTGTGCAGAACAATGTCTGGTGGTTGGCTTGTTGCGTTTTTTGTTGTTGTTTTTTTTACAATAAATGACTTCTCACAACCACTAACCATGAGTGAAATAAAGGCTTTTGTGTTATCATTCATATTCTATGAAATGCATGTTTACATCCCCTGACATTCTGCCAGGGGATGTAAACATTTGGCGACAACTGTATATCGACTCTAGTCAGCCTAGGAACTATCTATCTAAGGACTCTGGTCGGCCTAAGAACCATCCATCTAAGGACTCTGGTCGGCCTAGGAACCATCGGTTTCTCCCATGTGGTTTACAGAGTTGTTCCTTGCTGCGGGGGAGGGCCCAAGGATGTGGGATACTCTAGGCTTGTTATGTCTGACATTATATTTGGGTGACATTATATTTTGATTGATCTGTGTTTTTTTTTTGGCGTCTGTAACATGCTTTGAGATCACTCCTGTTGATCGATTGATTTGAAACTTTTGCTATGTATTACAGCCATCCAGTTTTTTATCTAGGACCGTTTTGAATCCCTGGGCGGTTGTGTAAAGCGCAGAGTCAGCACTTTTGTAAAATGCTAACTTAGCACTTTTGGACACGTTTTCAACGCTCCCAGAGGCCTAGCTTGGCTCATTTAAGTATGTAAGTCATGTAAGTCTCTATGACATTTCTTCGTGGAGATATTTGCTAAAGTCGCCAGTGGCCACGCCCCATTTGTCACGGAGGACGTCTGTAGGGTTTTAAAGTGCATGTCGTAATTATGACATTGAAGTGGAAATTTAATAAAGAAAAGATGGGGGGAAATGGTTACTTTATAATATACTATTTGATTGACATTAAGTTAGTGCTGCTTCTTTGATTGTAATTGTAAAAATGTTGGAAACCGGGTTCCGGTTTTGTAAATGTCTTTGTTTTGGCTTTATTATACAGTAAAGTACTGTATTATCAGCATCAAATGAATAAATCAAGAAAAGAGTGGAGAGAGCATACATGAATAGGAAGGAGTTCACTTTTTGAAGCTACGCTCAGACTGAATTTTTTTTTTGCACAACAAAACATAACAGCATTTCAGACTTCTGCCTTTTATACACTTTTGTTTGTTACAAATGTGTTATTCATTCACTATAGGTCCCAGTCTAAAGGCACTGAGCTATTTGTTTAACCACCGCAATCACAAATTTATAAAGGAGAGATGGATCAGGCCTCGGCCCGGGCCACGGCGACAGAATGCACTGCAGGTAGCGGCGATTGATCACAAGGTGCGTTGGGGGCCGGGGAAACAGATCGTCTGCCGAGGGGAGAGAGGGCGGCCATCTTTTAGCAGCTCTTTAAATACTTAATGCAGGAGGTGCCACGGGGCGCGCTCAGAAAAGCACAGCGAGGATCTACAGCCGCTGCTCAATCAGACAGTTGCTCATGTATGCTCTCACACCGGGAAGCGAGTGCACACCGGCGGCCAGCGCGAGGCGGGCTGAGGTGACGGAGGAGCTGAGAGAATGTCATTAAGGCCAAGCACTGCAGGCATAACTCTTTTGTTCTTTCAATTTTCAGGATTTGCTGTCTAAAGATACTTTCACCTGGAAGCAAATACAATACCTAATCTTTAAAGTGTAATTATTGCAGTAATTCAATGTTTCTCCATAGGGCTATAAGGGACTTCATTTACCATTTTCTCCACTTTTGTAGCTCCAGACTCCAATCTTTCCAGGCTTGTACTCAGCAATATTTTAAAGGTTTCAGAGGGGATTCTTCAATATTTAATTCCTAGCCTGATTTATTGAGATTTGAACCCTAAACAACATGGCAATTTTATTACAGATTTATTCACTATAAGTTTATTCAAAAAGATATCCAAAATCCATTCTGGACAAATGTTTGTAACTAATATATCAACAAAATAAAACCATCACTTTAAACCTGGTTCTATCGATTGTTTAGATTTCGTTGCCACAAAAATAGGTAATGTAGGTAATTTATATGTATAAAAATACCTTATTTTTATATGAAAAAATAAAATTACAGAAAACATCCAATACATTTTTTTCCCTCATATTTATGCCAGTAATACACAGCAAAAGTTTAAAATTGTTATCATAATTCATTTTTGTCCCCCAATTCACCTGCAGTGTCTCGCCTTAACAGTATGGTCTATTGTAAGAATACACTTGCTACAATGGCCAGGCCTACAGGGCCTTCAGTTCACAGCCCTGTGGAAGAAGCTCCTTCCTAGTCTCTCCGTCCGGGAAAAATTCTGAGACGGCCGGAAGGAAGTTCAAAAAGGCACTGTCCTGGAGCTGTCAGAGCAGATATTCTGAGCTCTGTTTCTGAGACGAGTGGAGTTAATCTGCTCAAGAGGAGGAAGAGGAGCGCCAATGATCCTCTCTGCAGACTTTACTCTCTGCAGGTCCTTCCTGTCCACCGAGGAGCAGCCGGAGAACCACACCGTGCACCCATATACTGCATGTGTGCAAACTTTCAATGGTGCTGCAGTAGAAGTTTGGTGAGGAGGCTCTGTGATAGAGCTTCCTGAGGGACCACAGGGAGAAGAGCTTCTGTTGTCGCTTCTTCACCAGCTCCCTGGTATTTGTCCCCCATGATGAGTCCTCGGAGGATGGACGCCAAGAAAGAATGGGAGAGCCCCGGCCTGCCATCTTGAAACTTCATGGACTTCCTGCACTATACTTGCATTACATGCTGTGGTGCAGGAACAGCCCAAAAAGAAATACACATGCTTTTAATTGCTGTAGCTTTGGGACCCATCTTCACTGTCTCATGACAAACCCAAACAAAACAATACCTTTCAACTTACTATGGAAGGTATTCCGTTTGTGTAGGTTCTCAGTCATACAGGAGTTGTCCAACCGTAGGCAAAAATTCTTCAACCTTCATCTGTACTCTGTAGTTGAAGTGTAGGACTTTTCGATCTTAGTCCCAAGATCGTCATCAGCTACGAAAGATTTGAGCACGCTGTGGGCTTATTAAGAGTGAACCAGCAGGAGGAGTTGACCTCACACTGTTGTTTATTAAGATTGAGGTGGACGGCAGCTGAAAATGTTGTGCTGTAACTATAACTGCCAAAATGAATGAAGATTTCTAGTCTAAGTTTAATTTATTTATTGCTAATTTCTGTGTAACAAAAAACTGTCACAATGTTCCCAGTCTTTCTTTTCCAGCACATACAAACTATTGCCTAATTATTTCCCCTTAAAGAAGTCCAAAAGTGGAGACAATATTCAAAACATGTGTGTGATGTTGGCCAGTAGAAAGGACTGTCAGAATAATATGGCAGGTTTTTGAAGCCAATCACTATCAAACGCGGATCATGGAAAACCAATTTCCTTTTGGGGAATTTCTTTCAAAAACCGTTTCTCTCCCATATAGTTGTATTGGCACCTGCTCCAACTGAACTAGAATCCTACAACGTGAACGCAACCTATACTTCCAGCTTTGATTCACGAATCTGCAGTGATCACACACCAAACAACGTCTCCGTTTTAAAACCTTGGCATAAACTTAACAAAGCAGGGTGAAACTCGCGTCTCAAACACCCACCTTGTCATTTCATCCTTTATTATGGAACTTCCTGTTGTGTTGCCCGGGAAACTGTCATCCTTCTCCGCCATCACCTCTGACAAATTATTTTAATACTCCCATTTGCTTCTCAAATTAGAAAAGACAGGAGTATGAGGCTCTAATGATTTCCCATGCTTGCTTTTCATGCTTCAACCAAAGTATGACATGTTCTTTCCCGAGTGTGTGTTAGCGAAAAGACGAATGGTGTAAATCTGAGCGAAATGCATATCATTTTACAACACACTTGCCGGAGTTTCCACCTTCTTGCCTGGACCTGAGCAGCCTTTGTGTATCGAATGTATTTCCAGGCATTAGTCTGGGCCCGTGCTGCACCAAATCAATTTGCGCACTTACACACCATTCATCTCCATATCCACGTCTGACTGCTGTATTAGATGCAAAATGTCAGATAGTGTAATAACGCTGCGGCGGATTATTGCCGAATCAACAAATGCTAATGTTTTCTTCTTCCCCTGGCAGTCGGCCATGTTTGAGAGCTTTTCTGTCGACTGTTGTGCGCAAGACGGGGACAAAGCAGCGGAAATAAAGAACTGAATGAGAATGCAATTTTCCTTGGTCAATAAGGACACAACAATTCTGCTCGGGGATGATCTGAACCGTTGACTATCTGTTTAATAGTGTGTAGACTTAACCCGCTGAGCCACTGTTGCCCCAGTAAAATGCTAGTAAATACAAATCTTTTAGGGTAAAAAGTCTACTCTCTGGGACCAATGTAGATATAAAGATATTTTATCATAACCTCAGTGTATGTGGTTACTAAATTTAGATGGTTTTCGACCAGTGGTTTTCAACTGGTACGACTATGGGACCCACCATCATCCTATAGGACAAGGGTCTCCAACCTTTTTTACGGTGTGAGCTACTTTTTACGCAACAATCATGGCAGTGAGCTACTTATGCTTGGAATAGACAAGTGGAATTAACCTGTAACCAAGATGCTATTTCAACACTATTTCACAAAATTTCCTCCGTTCTTTATTACTTTTACCTAAATGTTTGGAGAGTGTGTTCAAAATATAAGTATGCATCTAAAAATTTGACTTATTATGCATGTATAAATGTAGAAAATCCTTTGGTAGGCTACTTAGAAAGGCATGGCGAGCCTCCGGTAGCTCCCCAGCCACTAGTTGGAGATCCCTGCCCTAGGATGACACCCAACTAAGAATTACATGTATTATATATGAAACAAAATACTGCATTTCCCCCACAAATTATTATTGAATAAGCATTATAGAAGCCTTTAATGCTGAATATATGATCAAAAAAAAAACTCAATAACATTCATTTTAACAGGGTCAGGTTGTGTTTCTATCCTTTTCCATAATACAAATGTATGTTAAGGTTCACAAACTACTGAAAGTGACCCATTTTTGGTTCCCGACCCACCAGTTGAGAACCACTGTTTGAGACAACAAAAGGGCAAATTATCTGAATTTACACTAAAGTAGGAAAAAATGGACTGGGAACAGACAATACTCATCATAGAGTTTATAAGCAGGAAAAAAAGTGTGTTGTTTCCCATGTCATTTCTTGATCTGTGGCCGAAAGTTGTGTAAATGAAATATCACAACTTGTTCCCATTCCCAGGCTCTCAATTATAGATGCGGTGTATATAGGTCTCTATAGGTCTCTATATACAGGTGTGATAGGTCTCTTCTATTGTACTCCTATCTTCAGTCTCGTTGAGCTGCTAACAATGACTAGTGTATATTTTGTTCAGAGTAATCTGTTATATGTCTATTTGTCCATTGTTGCAAAAAGTAATTTGTACATGATGTATTGTCTAAATATCAATGCATTTTTTTGTATATGTATATTTTTTTGTCTCACGTGGGCACCAGTCATGTGACTGTCCCACATGACTGAGTTCTGCTTTTTAAGCACACTTTACACTTTACACTTTACACTTTGCACTTTACAATTAGCCCAGAAGAAGGTTGTGCGTGACCGAAACGCGTCGGCGAAAGTCCCTCTCTTTGTTCGAATAAAGGACTTTTATTTGCAACCTCAGAGTGCCTCGGATCATTTTCTTTTTTCTAATATAGTTGCGCTGTGTTTGATCATTCACAAAATTTTTCGCCAGTGATGAGTGTCGTTCATTTCCAACAAAAGGCTTTTTCTCAAGTGAGATTTCCTCAATTTGAACATGAAAAAAAACTTGAATCTGGAGTGGGCAGCCTGTCAAGCTCTCCATCCACCAGTAAACACACTACATTGCCCAAAGACCCAATGGCAGGCTGCAGTGATTTTGCGCGATATTAAAAAAATTCAAATGACATGGGCTTTGGGCTGTGTACTGTCTGATTATTGTTGTTGGATATTCCGTGGTTTGGACAGAGAAAAAAACTATTTGATCCTCCGCAAAACACAGCAGAGGTTCAGAGCGATTTGTGTGCGATAGCGAGCGAGAGTGAGCCGGCAGCGACAGAATGGTCAGCTGTACCGGACTTAGCCGAATCCGTAGCAGATCTGTGTAAATCCCGAGCAGCCGGAGCCGTGTGCTGGACTTTAGGAGGATTTGAGACGAAGACACTGACGAGGGACGGTTCTGTTTCTGGAGCGTCTCACAATATGTCCATGTGGGAAATGTGTGAGAGCCGTCCCCGGGAAAAGACTCCTCTACCCAAGTGCAGAGTCTTTATATTGCTAGTTATTATATATTTAGAATGTTCCCGGTGCTCTACCCACTGTACCGACATCTCAAATCAAAAGTCTTCATATGGTATGTCGGGGAAGGCGGGGCTGGTTCCCATATGGGCTGGTTGAACATTGCTGCTTATAGCCACAACAGAAAGCGGCTAATTTTGGCTTCTTTTAGTGTTAACCGGTTTGTTTACATTACTTATCAGCACATACTACATGTAAACCAACAGCAGCCACCTTCTGGTAACTTGCAAGTGGTAAATTTACCAGTTACCAGTTGTCACAAAGTCCTACTGAAAAGACTAGTGATCTTGAGATAGCGATACAGTAGACGAATGGTGTGAAATAGACCCTTTCATTGGCTTAGCTGGAGGCGGAAAGCTAGATCCCTATCTATTTCCATTGTAGTTGTAGTCATAGTAACGATAAACAAATGTCTAACTGTCGTTGGAAATATCAGATAAAACCTTATTTTATCGTCTCAAATGTCATTCCTCTTGTTCTTGCTCAGGACCACATTTTTTAGTTGTAGTTTTACACTTATAATCCCTAGTTTTAGTTTAATCTTATTTCTCTTGCTCACTTCCTGCCTCTTCCTGGGTCTATTAGTGCTAATACTAAGAAACAACAGTCCTTTAAAGATTTACGAAACTCCAAATTTCAGAGTAAATAGACCAGAAATACAACAAATCAAACATATTTACTGTTTCTCAAATTCTGCCGTTTTATCGATGAAAACAGTGTTTTCCCGTTTTACATTACCTGCTATTAGCATTAGCCTCAGCGGACAATCACAAGATGGCCGCCACATTTCCCACGTCAAAGAGCGTCATGTCCAATCCAGAGCTTTATTAAAGAATTTTGGGTGGACACTTGGGGATGGTTGTCTCATGGACTCAAGGGTTGGTTGGCACATGGGGCATACATGGTGCAGAAATATTTCTGTTGTGTCCACTATGTTATTATGTTCATATCAATTTAGACATTAGTTTTTCATCCATTGGAAGACATTCTGGGATCAAATTCGAGACTATAGGCGCCGCGGGACTAACAAACCCATATTAAACCAATCAGAGAAACACGGATGCCATGTAAACACAGTAGGAAGAGTGACGAAAACGTCCTTTTCAAAAAGAAAAGCCTTCAAGAAGCCAGTTCATTCAGAAGCAGAAGAAGCCCATTCAAAACAGAAGATAAGGCAGTGCTAAAACAACGCTCCGTTGTGGCCGCCATCTTGACTAGTTTGTTGACTAATTCTGGTGATGAAAATGATGCATCGCTAACTCCTACCTCCTGATTGGTCTGGTAGCGTTCTCACCAAAGTTTAAATAAGTCAACGGCGCAATCCCAGACTGTCTTCCAATGTATCTCATACAAAGAGGCTAACATATTACAGCTCGTTATAGACTATTTAGCAGAAATATCCACTGCTACTTTAAATTTGTTTGTGGAACACACCAGGCACTGATTTACAAGTAGTTTAAAACCTACAGTATTTCATCTTTTTCCTATGAATGGCCTAATGAGGTACCACTGATCTAATATGACTGTATAGTTCAGGATCGTGATGTCATATCACAAAGTATTATGTGATTTGCAGCAGGTTTTTTCCATACTAAACTAATGGAGATTTTAAAAGGTACAATACTGGAGTTCTTATTCAAAAACCCTAGGCAGAAACCACCTCAATGTCATGCAATGAAGCTGGACAATTGGGCCATAGAGAAGTGTCAACAACCTTAGAACAAAGTCCAGGGTTAGACAATAGGAAGGTAACAAGCACTAATTAGGTATGACCAGGCTAAGATGTGTTCCACCCTTTAGTACTAAGAGAGGAGGGACTTAGAGGTTAACTCCTCGTTTCCTCTTAGGAGAACCACGAGCGTGTTCAGTCATCATTCACTGACGAAGATCGTTGGATTAAGATCGAAACGTCCTACACTCAAGAATCTTTGCCTGCGCCGGGCAACTCCTGTACGACTGAGAACCTGCACAGACATTCAACTTACAGCATTCTGACACTAAGGTGTGTTAGATGTACTTACCAGCAGTGACTCAGCTGTATGTTATAATGTTTCTAGCCATCTTAGTCTATGGACAATGTTTGCCAGTAGTCGCAAACATGGTGGATTTCCATGGTAACAGTGAATTTTCCCGAACTCTATTGGCTGTTTTGTTGATGAGCAGTGGACCGGGGGAAACAATAAGACAACCAGCCCCATCTATTCCTATTCTACGTATGTAGTTATTTCTAATTAACACCAATGCCAGAAAAATAGTATTTGCGGTTACCAGTGTTGGGGAGAATACTTTGAAATTGTATTCCGTTACAGAATACTGAATACTTGTCTTAAAATGTATTTTGTAACGTATTCAGTTGCTTTGCCCAATCAGTGTACTGTATTCTGAATACTTGGAATACTTTCACCTTGATTTGCATTATATTTGTGTATTTGTGTATACAGTATGGTGAAAGATTAAAAATATGTAGCGACTGTTGTCTGTCTCTCCTTCCTCTCTCTCCCTCTCTCCCTGTCTCTCTTCTTTCTCTTTCTCCTTCCTCTCTCTCTCCCTTTCTTTTTCTCTCTTCCTCTCTCCTTCCTCTCTCTGTCTCTCTTCGTTCTTTCTCCTTCCTCTCCATCTGTCTTTTTCTCTCTCTCCTTCCTCTCTCCCCCCTCTTCCTCCCTCTCTCTTTTCTCTCTCTCTTCTTTCTCTCTCTCTCCTTCCTCTCTCTTTCTTTTTCTCTCTCCTTCCTCTTGCTATCTCCATCCCCTCTCTCTGTCTCCTTCTCTCTCCTTCCTCCCTCTCTCTCTGTCTCTCTCCTTCCTTCCTTCTCTCTCTCTCTTCTTCCTCTCTCTCTCTTCTTCCTCTCTGTCTCTCTTCTTTCTCTCTCTCTTTCTTTATCTATCA